>JAJJBR010000313.1:47500-68141 GCA_022817965.1 Solanum lycopersicoides
TTGATTCCTAAGTTGGAACCTTAGGCGCCCCCCCCCCGAATCCGATTTATTTGGATCAATAGGGAGAGTAGATTATGATGGTGTTTTACGACGTTAGCATTAAAGAAAATTACAACACTATTATGAAAACAATAATGCATTTTTTTAGTGCGGTCGAAAGAACACAAAAATTCTCTTGGCGGGGTCTGTTTGAACAGACCCGGCAACTAAAGGGACTTCTTTTTCGGGTTCCTTTAGTTGTCTCTATGTCCATGCATAAGGAGGTCGCCCTAGCGGGCTGCGATTTCATAAAAACAGTTGTGAAACTGAAACGACGTTCAGGTTTTCTGTATACTGCTTTGTATTTAAAACAGTGTACAGTTTCCCTTCAGCGTTATTACGCTGGGTGTTATTCTAAGAATGACACCATGTCTGTTCCAGTTTCATTGACCCGATGTGGAATTCCCAAGATCATACCTGCGGTATTACGAAAACACGTAAGGGCAAAGCCTGATCATGGTGATTATTTGGTCAGGATATATCTATCTTGGTTTGGATTATCAAAATAGATTGCGGTGGCTCCTAAAGTGAAGAAAGCCACTTTCCAATCAATTACGACTCCTCACTCAGATATTGATAGTGTCCGTGAAGTTCTTGGAGAAATGAAAACTTCTTGAAAGAAGCTTCGACCAATGTATCTTCCACATCTCCAATCCATACCTCTTGAAAAGGGTATGAATTGGAAACCTACCTGGAAAAGTACTCCATTACTCGACAACTTTGTCCGCCGGTTTCAATATTCGGTGGATGATGTTGTAGACGGAGCAGCGGCTAAATATGTTAAAGAACACAATATCTTTGTGAACTTAAAGCATGAGATAGCAGCGTTCATCTTTAATGTGAATAAAATTCATTCCATTCAAGATGGGTTCTTTTCCCCTGGTATTCTTTGGTCTCAAAGGGTTTTATACCCATTTGATTCTAATAATACCAGGTTTGCTAATGAATCCCTTGATTTATTTGAAAAACAAGTAGGACCCCCTTTCTCTAGCTTATTAGGGGCCTACCAAGGAGTTCCATTAGTGACTGGTAGATTGGCTCAGGCCATTGAAGGTGGTGGGAAGCGGAGGATCTTTGCTATATGTAATTATATAAAACAAAGACTTCTGCATCCCGTCCATATTTGGGCTATGACTGTACTATCAAGTCTTAAGACTGATGGTACATTCAACCAAGAACGTCCGTTGCAGTATCTAAGACTTAAAAGACCGAAGTCTTGTTACTCTTTTGATTTAAAATCAGCAACAGACCGTTGGCCATTGAGTGTTATATACACCTTAATCGAAATGATTTGGGGTAGTACTTTAGCATCTTCAATAGTCAACAGTTCTTTGGGTCTTAACACCTTTCTCGTATCACCTCCTATGGTGAAGAAGATTAGTGAAGTAGCCTTTCTTACTGGACAACCGTTAGGTTACTACGGTTCATGGTCACTGTTCTCGCTGTCCCATCACTATATAGTGTGGTTGGCGACTTTGAAGGCTTATCCGCTACGAAGCACCCCGTTTGTTGATTATGCCCTTCTTGGTGATGATATCCTAATCACCGACAAGAAGGTGGCCAATCAGTACAGTAGGTTATTGGATAGACTCAGTGTTACCATTTCATTTGCTAAATCAATAGTATCTGAAAATGGAACAATTGAGTTTGCTAAGAGGTTTTGGATACGAGATATGCAAAAAGATATCTCTCCCATCTCTCTCAAAGCTTTAACCTCCTGTAGAACGACTGTAGGCCTGTGCCAATTGTCCTGCCGATACTCGATAGAAATATCGACTTTACAAAGGCTAGCGGGTGCAGGTTATAAGGTCCGTTCTCGCCTGATGTCTACTCAGTCACCACGATGGGAAAGACTAAAGGCGGCTGCTTGTAAACCAAACAGGTTACATCTATTACCTCTTGAATTTTGGATTGGAAGGGCTAAAAGTAGCGCCTCAATCCTTATTTGAAGGCGAAAATAATAGATTATCTGCGTGAGGCTGTAAAGCCTAAGCAGATACAAATCTTTCCAAAAGATTTGGTATTTGATGGAGAACGGGAAATCCTTGAGCGGGCTGTTATCCTTAATTGGATGAAACAGTGGTTGACTTGGCTTTCTTGGTATCATACTGTAGCATTATCACCAGATGTGACCATTGATCAACTATTTGATGTTCCTATGTGTGCCACTTCTTGGAAACGATCAAACGAAGATTATGAATTAATCAAGTTTGGGTACGTTTGGAAGTGTTACGATATGGGAGCAGGTTGGAACCTTTCAACTACACCTAGGTGGTTGTTTGGTCCTCCAACTCTCAGTTTTATATTGGTTGATCAATAGGTATTTGGTGGTCTTCACGGCAAGGATCTCCTTATCAGTCCTAAGGATTTACCATCCTTACGGAAAATGGATATAGATGATAAGAATTTAGGTGCATCTGAGCACATAAACCCTTTTGGTAAAATTCCGCAAGGAAGGGTGACCAAGAGGGCGATTGTGGTTGCAGTCTGGTTAACTGCTTCCACAAACACCCAGCCTGCTGATAGGTATTATGTAATAGAAGAATCAGGATCTGCGAGATATGGATATGAAACTGGATATGCTCGAACCGGACCGCATCTCGATTTGCACATGGATAATCTGCTGTATTACCCTAAAGAGTCATACTCATATCCAGGGCATTTTGTCCTTGAAAGAGCGTCATCAGTCTAGCTCGTCATGACTCGATCATGACCTTAGGCGGAATTGGTCTTGGCCGGAAGAACGAAAGATACCGGCAAGCACAGAGCAGCCGTCAAAAGGGGTTCCGTAGAGTGGTCTAACCCCAGGGTAATCCTTGGAGCTTTCTCCATGCCCGACAAAGAGAACTTGGTGTGAATCGGGGTAGCTAGCTACCAGCTCGTCTAACTAATGTACTGATGTAATTCCATGCAAATATGGCTACCCGGCGAACATGAGGTCCCACTCACTATTCATGGCCAGACAAAAAGGGACCACTAGCCTAGAGAATCAAATAGGGAATAGGCCCTGAGTTCACCCGCTTGCCCGAAGATGAAGGGGAAGAAAGGGATGCCAGGGACAGAGTAACCGGAGGGGGCATGAAATGAACCCGGAAGGGAAGCCACAGGAGCAGGAGTGGAGAGAAAGCGAAAGAGGAAAGGTGTTTTCCCATTCGATTGATCGATTCAGAGTCCCGAACCGAAGCCCAAGCCCATACTCTGACTAAGAAAAGTGGAAGTTCCTACCCTGGGAACATTGACATACGATCTTTCCGGATTAGGGAGCAGAGTATGAACCTGAAACCAATATGAAAGAAAGTCATCAAGCAAGATAGCAAGTGTCAAGTGTAGGTCTCCCATTCTATTACTGGGAGTTAGAACATGAAATGAAGAAGTAATAAAGAACGTTACCGCCCCAAATCTCATTGATTAGGTCTTCTGGATCACCTGATAATCGTCTAATCAAACAAATGTCATGACCTAATGGACTTTAGGACTAAAGCAGAGAAAGAGATGTCCTTGTCAGAGGACCGAGCCACTCGAACAAAGTGAGATTAGCGGAATGCAACTTCTTGACCGACGAGCTTCAATATGAGCTTCGAGAAAAGCATGCAAAGCACACTAACCTAACTCAATGAAGGCGACTGCCAGCACTGACTCAGACACACACGTGGGCGGTTGAGTAGTGGGTTGATTTGATCAGAAAAGTAGTATACCTCCGACTGAATCAATATCGCGTTCTCCTTTGCTGCTATGAAGGAAAGCGGTATGGATAGGAAAGCACAAGTTCCGAGTAAGCGGCTTATAAAGTCTTCTCTTGTACCTGGACCGTCGGCTTATATCTTCGGCTTAGTTGGAAAACCCTCCTATCGCTAAAAAGCGAGGTTTTCACCAGCACTTGAGCTAGTAGCCACTTTCTTAGATAGGGCTTTCGGCTAGTTTGTGTAAGCGTCTTTGTAAGCAATACCCCGAAAACTCCGACAAAAGAGATTGAATGCCAGGTTAGTTCACTTATTTCGGGCATCATCTTACGTCATTCGTTAAAGCGCTTTCTATAAGCCTTTAATTTAAGGACGTTTTAAAGAAGAGAAAAAGTTCCGCCTTGTCCTTAGATAGAAGAAGAAGAGGAGAAGCAAGAATGGCAATAACCTCCGCTATTTCCGCTTCGGAATTGCTACTAGAAGGGAAAATCTCTTTAGAGAAGGAAAGTCCTAATGAAAGCTGGAAGGTAAGTCAATTCTTTTAGGATAGATCGAAAGTTCCATCGATTTAGGTGTAGGAGGAGTAAGGGCTTTTAGCCTAGGAAGACGACGGTGCTAGAGAATCAGTGATTGGGGGAATAATGATTGTCGAAGGGAGGTAGCGGTCTAAGCCTCTTAGGCTTGGCACAGGAACTCTTCTCTCACCCGCTGGAAGGAAGTGATGTGACCCTGGTAGGATGAATTGAATTAGCTAACGAATCTTCCGTAATGCTTGCAAAGAAATCAGAAGAAAGGCTTCTGCCCCTTGGCGACTCGGAACGAATGGGAAGAAGTGAATCAGAAATGAACTTATATAAGAGCGCTTATTCCGCTTCCTTCTACTCTTGAAAGGTGACACTTTCACGACGTTGGATAAATACCATTTGAAGTTAAGGAGCTAACCTCCAACCTCTTCTTTAAAGCTATCTAAGAGTGGTTGGGTATCTGCCTTAAGGCTTAGAAATCCTCGACCTTATGATACATTCGGTAAGCAGCGCCTCCCCAGCCACAACAACCCCCCGTTCACCAGCCTCCTATACAAGAGCATACTGGTGAACATATGTCTCTGGAAAATTGGGAGCGGCTTCTTCAAAATCACAAGGAGGTTGCCGCGGTGATTCAAGAGATTCACCGGGAACTCCACACACGCGTTCCGGGGGGTTTTCAAGCCGAGCGCCTCACAGAAATGCTGGAGGAGAGACACGGGGGGGAAAGGATGGGGGAAATCCTCCAGAGTCTCCAAACGGAGAGACGCCATAGCCCCTACTTTCGGGAAGTCCAAACGGATTTCCGAAACTTACGGGGTTCTGGAGGTACGGAGATGCAACTGCGAAAGGAATGGCAGGGGCGCGCATGACCCCTCCAGTCAAGAATTAGGGCCTTACAATCACTAGCCAATATGCTTTTCTCTCATGCCTTTCTTCGTTCATGGTTCGATGATTCTTCTTCGCCTTGTTGTGTTGGCTTGTTCAATCAATCTCATAGGTTCCTATGGCTCGTCCTATAAGAAAGGGGATATACCATAACCATAGGGAAGTAAAGGTGCGAAAAAGAAGCTTTTTCTGAGCGTATATAGTGGTATAGTCCTTAATGCGCAGGAGCAAGAAAAGGGATGCGCCTTACTAAGCAAGAAAGGGGAAATTGAAGACTGAGAACATACGAGGTCGGCACTAAGAGACTGACTTAAGAAATTACTTAAGTCAAGTTCTTGTGCTATATATCGTTCGTGATCCTTCGACATTATTGAAGGGAGGGGGCTCGACCTGAAGCCTTTAAATAGAGTCCCATCCGCCTCCCCGGTTCCACGCGCCCTTACTAGTAAAGGCTCCCATTGGGAGAAGCAGAAATTGTTGAGTGAGCGATCCGGCCTCTAGCCCTTCAATGATGGATTTGTCTTCAAAAAAACCCCGACCTCGGTAGAAAACGAACGGCGGCGTGAAGTTGATGAGCAGGGAAGATGTCTTTTTTCTAGTTGGCCAAGCGGCCCCGTCTTCCATAGCCAGGGATTAGTCATTTAAGGATCAGTTGATGCGCTGGGATGAAAGAAAGTTCTTCGGTGCTCCTCCGGGACGAACAGTAAAGGCACATGAAGGTATTGGCTCTTACTATCGATCGGATGGAGAGAACCGCGGCGCTTTACCTTACGAATATCTAAAGGCGAAGATCTCTTTTCGACTAGCAAGTTTACGTACCTAGGTCCTAAGTTTCTCATTACTCGGTGAAGTCTGATTTGAGCCCTGGTCAAACTGATCTCTCCGGCGGGCGGAGGATGGTCTCATATTAGCAATGTTTTGATTGCGCCTATCTGTCGTTGCCAATGAACCGATCACCAAGAGAAAGTATCTCTCTTAATCTTAAGGTGAAGCGCCTTTCAGCCAGCTGAAGGAAGGTCGCGTTAGCGCCCCTGCAATCAGAAAGCCTTTTGATAACCTTACTACTAATAGAAAGGGGAAAGATGCGCTCAATCCCTTGCTTCTTGCTCCAACTTAGGAGTAGGGGCTGACGAGCTTTTTCCGCAGGCTGCTATGCTAGTTGTAGCGCGGTAGCGCTTTACTAATATAATAGAAAGTCAAGTTAGTGTTATGGTGCAGCGGAAGGCCCCCTCTCCTTACAGTCAAGTGGCTGAACGCCCCTCGAATCTTCCTTGAGTTGACGTCACTGGGACATCTACCGCTTGGATCCTGCCTTGTTAGTCATCCGTAGAGCTAAAGGGAATTTTGGAAGCCATTCCCATTCCCACACACCAATACCAACCAGGGTGGCTGTTCAGTAAGTCCTACCCCTAAGAGAAAGGAGAAATTGCTTGCGCGCTTCGTCAAGTAAGAGAGAGGATCTTAGGCCGAACAGATCACCGGCTCCGAAGGCCTGCAATCGTGACTTTAGTTCCGGTGGTTCGCTTTGCTGCCGGGGTGCAACATTTGTGAGACTTCGAATGGAGTGGTCCGTACGCCCCTCCCCCTCGCCAAGCCTGAAGAAAGGAGCAACTTAGATACCTCTTTGTTAACTATATTCCTGGTTTGCTAAAAGGGTCCTTGGGCCCAATCAATCTCTATACTCTTGATGCAATGGACTCCCCAAAGCCACTAAACCGCTCTCTTCCACCCGATTTGAACTGAACCTCGTTCTAGTGATATTTTCTCCCTTTTGAAACTGAAACTCAGTTGCCTATCTGATCCTTGGTCTAATTGGGCCTTTCTCTATAGCTCGAATCGAATAGCTGGGCTAGCCCTTCCCCTGGCTTGGTTGGTTATATAAGAGAATCCCGGGAGAAAGCAAGTTAGACCTTACTTAGGGCGAAAGATTTCTTGGATGGTTCATTCCAGTCTGAAGTCAGTCAAGTCATGGAATTGACAGAAGTTCCCCCTTAACCAACCCTAAGAGGGAATTCTTCTATTCATTAAGATGAAGCCATTCAGTCAGCTCTGAATCTGAACTCAATGATTGCAATTCAAGAAGGGCATGAAGCTTTGGCTCAGTACAGTAGCATTTGACTTTGGGAAAGAGAATCGATCGCTTACCTTGTTTGGCATGCCAGAAGCATTTCGCTGTGGTTCTCATTGATTGAGTCGATCCAGAGACAAAGCAAAGGGAGTTCCGTGGGTTCAGTTTGCTTAGAGGCAGAAGGCCTAGAAGAGGCCTAGAAGTCATAAGGAATAGGCTTTTTGGTACTAGCTTGAGGAAGAGAGAATCCATAGGTCAAACTATTTGCAACAACTTCTTCGAAATAGGGGTCTTATTAGAACCTTTTTTCCGAACCGGAAGGTACATCTTCTAATCCTGCCATTCTCCATACTATTATTATGGATATGGAGAATTTTCTTAGAAATCGCATTGCTTTTCTGGAGAATAACTCGACCATCTGTCTCCCTGATCAAGATATAGGTGTAAAGGGGCAATAAGGTGTTTACCATAAGGGGCAATAAGCGCCCTTTCTTTAATAATATTGTAAGCGACGTATTCCCGCTCGGGGAAGAATGAAGTGAAACGGATTCGGGACCGTATCGAAGCAATGATATCTGGAAATGTATAGATAGAAGTAAGAAGTGCACCTGGACTATAGAGCTCCTCACCCACTAAAAAGAGAAGAGGCCGGGGAGGATCGATACACTTCGTTGTCCATCCCATGGACAACTCCTTCCTCTTAGGGCTGTCGGGGAGTCCGAGGCGGCTCCAACCAAAAGTAGGAAACTGAGCGAAGTAAAGTAATCAAAGAGGAAGTCAGTGCTAGTAGTAAGGACTTGTCACGATCCATTGGGCCACATAGAATCTATGTCCTAGGTGTGGACGAAGACCGAGACTTCTCTAAGATCCGATTCGATGGTATATCCCTCTTCTATTGTTCTTAGACGGATCTCTCACTCTTGATGAAGAAAAAGACTTCAGCTTTAAAGATCCGATCTTGTCTTCACTCACCGATTCCTTTAATAAGAGGAATGCCCGGAATGCTTGGTACCCTTTTTCTTGCTACTGGTTTATTCCTGTCCCACTTCTGCTTTCCTCACTCCCCGGCTTGCTTGCGTAGTAAAAAGAAAGAAAGCGTCTATGGCAGATGGAATACGAGATCTAGGCAAGCCTTTCTTCCTTTGTTAACTTAAAGGCTATGTAGAATCCTAGGTTTCGCTTTATAATACCAGTCATTAGTTCCGGCTATCGCTCCAAAGTGATAGCGCCATCGAAAGATAGAGTGTCAAACAGTCAAACTTCGATACCTAAATTCATTCATCCAAAGGCTTTTCCATTCCCTGATCCGTGCCTCCTTGCTTTAACTAAGACTTTTTGAATAGTGGCTTGGCTGGCTTTCGAGTTGGGAAAGATAAGAAGAGCTTGACCGATCCATTCTGAAGGGAAGAAGCACACTGCTTAAGATATAAAGCGCAGTGCAGCCACCCCGACTTCCGTCCTATCCTAATAACAGACCTGGATAACAGGTAAGCTCCAATACATAGTTCCTTGGTTAGACTGTCAGTGATAATGAGAAGAACCTTCTTCAGATAACCTCCTCGAGGAACTTTTGGCATCACTACCTCATGGCAAGCTTACTGAGTATCCACCACATCCCTTTCCAAAGATTCATTCTGATTGGTTTTTGCCATGAACTCTCTTGGCAAAGTCAGGATCATCTTGCAATCCACCTTATCCGGTAAGTTACCTAACAGAACTTGAAACTTTGGCTCATTTTCTTTATTCTTTAACCTGGGTCTGACTGCTTGACTCACCAACCTTCAAGTCTTCCTCCATCAGGTCATCTTCCGGAACCAAGCCTTCTGAAAGAAAGCTCATCAGAAAACTCCGTTGACGAGGCCTGTCCCTTCTCCAGCTTCTTGTGGTCTTTCCCAGCCTTACCTTCTGCTGGGTACTTTACCATCAGACCAACATTCTGTTTCTTCTCTGCTTCAGTCTGTATTTTCAATTCCATTACCTTCTTCCTCAGCATCCTCCTTTTCTGGGTCCTTGTCAGCTTAGATGATTTCTGTTATGCTGGACTCTCTCCTACAGCCTCCTTCTCAGGTCTCGGTTTCTGTGCGGCATGAACCCACTGATCAGTTGGTGGGACAGTAGACGGTGTTTGAAATAACCATTGTTTATTCAATCGAAATCTCATAAGAGAAGAAAGCTTTTAACGTGGGTCGGCGTATAGCCCACTCCATTCTATCTATGACGCATCGGATCAACTGAGAGAAATCCTGAGTAACGAGAGAGATTCTCCACACGAACGAACGACCCGCCAAGTTCGAACTGACATAGGTGAATCGGACCAACACCTATCAACCACCAACAAGGAGTCGCTTTGGTTACGCAGTTTGGTTAGCAGGCAGGCCGCTTATTACTATTATACATTCCCTTTTCTTGCAGGTAATCATAATGTGTTATTAGGTATTTTATAGTATATGATAAATATATCTTGTTAGGTGTTAATTCTTTATATAGTAAGACTCATATGATATTAGGTATTTATATTCCACTTCATCAGTGCGGATACGCTTTGAACAAGAAAAAGTATACGATACGAGCGAGAAGAAAGAGAGTGAATTAGATAGAGTTACCTACAGAAAGTCAGACAAAGGATGAGAAGGAATGGGTAAAAAAGCTTCCTGGCTAAGAAAGATAAAAGCAGAAGAACAAGTGATAAGGGCATTAGGGATATATAGTTAACATATCATGCTTGGAAGCTGCTACCACTAAGACTGATTATGAACCTTAGATCAAGTATATGATAATATTTATTGTTAGGTATTAATTTTATATGATAAGTATCATATGATATGAGTTATTAGGTATTTTATAGTATATGATAATATATGTTGTTAGGTATTTATTCTATATGGTAAGTATCATATATTATGAAAAATAATACCTATTATCATATATATATATTTTATTATTAACGATATCAGGAACCCTCTAAATCCTCTACAGCATCATACCAAGATACGCTAGATCTCCAGCACTCTAACATGATTCCTAAACCACCTACCCCTCCAACCGTAACAAATATACACTACTACATATATAAATACTCTCTCTAAAGGATGGATTAAATATAATGTTCATTTTTTAAGGATTCTCACTTCTCTCTAAAGGGTGGATGATACACTATGTTCATTTTAAAGATTCTAGAGAATTTCTTTATCAAACTCATTTTCTAAGAGATATAGAGATATTGTAGTATACTACTAGGGATAACTTGTGCTCTTATTCTTCTGTCAAAAGTAGGGAAGAGCAAGTGTCTGATCAGATCAATCAAGCGATAGGGGCAGAGACTTTACTTCGCTAGGACGGAGTTGCTGTCGATTGAGGATTGGCCGAGGGCCCTTTTTTCTTTTATAAGGGAAGAGATTGTAGCTGGGTACAAATAGGCCGGTGAAAGACGAGTAGGCAAGCACGCGGGTTGTACCGGTCAGCTTTGAGCTGTCGAGTGACGATTGGCCGAGGGGACTTCCATCATGTAGCTGGGTACAAATAAGCCAGTTAAAGACGAGTAGGCAGGGCGTTAGGCTAGTGCCAGTGGGGTACGTAAACGAGGACAGATCACATGGTTTTGTACTGGTCAGTTTTGAGCTGTCGAGTGACGATTGCTCCATCTCTTAAGAAAGGACGCGGGGGGCCTGTCTTATAATAAAGGGGGTACTCTCTTCTCTGATGTGCGCTATATTATTGTGTCCTATTCCTTAAGGAGTGATCCGGGATTAAGCCACGTGGCGATACCCGCCAAAAGAAAGGGGGCCTTGAGTACTCAAATGCGTACGAGGAAAGGACAATTATTCAGCGCACTTAAATCTAGTGGATGGGGTTCCATATTCATGAAAAGCCAGGTTTGAACCATGTTACGGAACCAAGACAACCTATCTTACTAATAATAAGAAAGGGTTAAGGGCCTCCAACGCCTATAAATAGAAGCTTCTTTCTCTATTTGGCAAAGCAAAGGGAGATATGGATCCAGCTACCACTGAAAGACTTTCTCAAATTAATCAAAGAATTCTAAATGTTGAAAATGAAAGGCGCGAACGTCAGCAAACGCTTCATGCTTTTTTAGAGCATGTGCCTGCTGTTTTTCCGGAGCTGGTGGAACAACGCATTCAACAGCTCCTTAACCAAATTCAAACCCTGGAAGAAGAGGGGAGGACCCTTTCCCGAGACAGGGAAGACCTTATTGTTAGGATGGCCTTCCGCATCCGCGGCGGAAACAACTAAGAGTCAGTCGACTCTTTGGAGTTTAAGAAGGTTTAAATAAGTGTCTGTAGACGCAAAGTAGTGTGTTTCTTCTTTTTCTTTGTTTAGTGGAGATCTACTCCTATGCTAAGTGTCTTTGTTGTGTTTGCATGTATCACTAGTAGTCTTCAATGCTTCCGTTGTTCACTTTGTAATGTTGTGTTTAGTTGTGTGGCTGGTCTATGTGTGTGTAAGCTTCCTATTTGATGTATTCCCATGTAACGGCTATTAATGAAAAAAATCCGCTTTGTTCTAGTTCATTCTCTTTCCCTGTTTTGTGCAGAAAAATTGTTGATTTGAATTCTTTTTGAAATCTCGTTTTTTTCTTGTAAATTTCTCACATATACAAGCTCAAACTACAGCCAAGAGGGTGGAAGTTGTGTGTTTACAGTCACTCTCCTATATCCTATAATAGCATAAGCATAGCAGAAAGCTTCCATGCCTCGCTATCCTATCTTTAAAACCGACACCGAAGGAGTTGAACGTAGTGAAAAGAGTCGTTTCTTTGATGAAAGACGCCACAAAGCTAGTATAGTTATCGCACACCTGATCTTCTTTCTGATAGGAATGATCACCTTCTAAACAAAATAGGAGTGAGAATTCCCCAACGAACGGAATAAATGAGTGAACAAGCACCGAAAGGTGTGCGTTAGTGAAACGAATAGCTCAGTCCTAGCGGACAGGACAAAACTTCCCTTGGAGAAAGCCAGCCTGAGGGAACTGGATTGGTCATTCCACCATCACTCGATTATAGAGGTTGGAGCCCTCTCTCTGAAAGCCCTCTTGATGCGATGAGAAAATGGCTAGTATTCAAGGCTAGTCCAAGAAAGCAAGCTAAAGGGCTATCCCGATAAGAAGATGAAGCCTGATCGGGCCAAAAATGAAAGCAATCGAAGGAAGGGGTAGAGCATGTTCTATTTTTCCGAATCTTTCAAGATGAAAATAGAGGGATTGGCTTAACTTCCTCTATGCGGTTGCATACAGCTTTGCTTGAGTAAGGAGTAGGCCATTCCAGATAGGCTGCTTTTGCTATTACTGAAGCTTTTAAGAAAAGACCTTTCCTTTATGATATTAAGCTTTATGATATTAAGGATTTTTCCAATCATTAGAGTGGTGTCATCCCCTTTCATTCATGTCTGATGGATAAAAGCCCTTGGGCCTTCGTTCATTTTGTTTAAGAAGCTGCGACATATACAGCATCTTTCCATAGACTTTTTCTTGCCTGGATGAAAATTCAATATATGAATAGTCATTCCCTCACAAATTCTTTATTTGAATATCTTTGCTTTGTTCGTTCTACAGATATAGATTAAACTGCCTTTCTTGGCACCATCCTATTCTGATGGCTCAGTACAAGACCGACGGAAGAGAAGAGGTGAAAAGGCTAGCGAGGCAGAATTCTTTTTCTCTTTCATAGCGCCGCACAATGGAGACATTGTAGTGCTAGACCAGATTTACCAGCGGACAGTTGAAAAACGATACGACCCAGGACCAATTCTGGTTCTTCTTTCTATCAAAATAAATCGAATTCGAAGCGCACCACCTTCTTTACTTTACAACCAGCCTCCGACCCAAGGTGCTTTTAGAAAAGGTCAGCGGGGCAATCAAAAAGCTTGCTTTGACGCCCCGCTGTGCCGACCAGCAGCGGGATGCTACTTACGAGCTGGTCAGGACAGGTTCGGTCACTCTTTCGATGTATGCCATTGTGTGGCACGGGAACCGCCGAATGGGGGCAGTTTTCATCTCATCGCTGGCGTGTGGAAGACTAGTGCATCCAAGCACAGCGCAGCCAAGAGGGTCCAAGATTGCTTCGCCGAATGGGACGGACATCGATCTTCGCTTCTACAAGGCCTGGTCGACTCTTTGTAGGAGCCTTCCTTTATCAAGGGGCGCAGCGGGCTTCCTTTCCTTTACCTTTAAACAGTTAGAGCCTCTTCTCTTATCAGTCCTTTCAGTCAGTTCCTTTTCGGTTAGCTACTTAGGATGAATCACACAGAGGCGATCTCAAACATAAGAATACAATATTTTTCAAGAGACAGAAGGCCTAAGAGAGATGGGGAACTTCTCTCCTATAAATCTTCTTTGCACGAGCTTCTGTAAGCCCCGAAACAGACTCCAATTACATGTGTGAAGCATCGTGCCATTTCAAATCAAACAAGTGAGGAAGCCATAATCTTCATAAGCAGACGTGTGAGTCTAGCTTTCAATTAGCGAAGAAGGAAGGAGGCAAAGCAAGGCTTTCTTCTTTCTTTCAGAGTGAGAAAGGGAAAGCAAACGAATCGAAGCGGGGAGGCTTGAAAGGTCCTTCGAGGCTCGTCAATGGCTTGGCTTCAGGTCGCGAATGGAAGCGCGGATTAGCGGGTGTCCGCTTGACTCAGTCATAGTCTCGCCTGGTACGCACTCGAAGCCTATGTTCACTAGATAAATTGAAAAGGGTATGGTAGTGATCTCACTCCACGCATTGCACACTTTGTTCATCCAAGCTGGGCAGAGCTAGGTTCAAGATAGAGAGGGAGAGCCCTTCCATTTCTTTGATGCACACGACTTTTTCACGGAGTCACAGTTGCTTGAGCGACAACCACCTTGCGTCCCAACCTTCTCGACTTTCTTTGGTGCCAAAGACCAATGACTAGTTAACCAGGAAGACAACTATTCTTCTGGACGAGAAGAGTCTCAGTCCGGGGTGAGAAGCCAATAGGAAGCTTGCTATGGGGACGGACCGAGGAAGGGCGATGGATATGTTATCAGCCAATGCATCTTCTTGCTACCCCTCAACCGCTTCAGGGGACTTCTCCTTTTTGGTTAACAACCTATGTTGGGCTGACTAAGCCCACTATCCTACAGGGCCCCTCTTGTGTCGGGTTAAGGCTCCACCTCATCTTGGGTTAAGGGCTTAGTTGAACCCAATTTCTTCACTTGTAGTCTAGGGCTTTGCTTGGCATTGGGCTTCGATATAACTTGCTTTCCTGGTCTTGAATTAAACCTCTGCTCTCCTAATTCAGTCTATAGGTTTTGGTTTAGGTTCAATCTTAGTTGTTTAGCTTAGGTCCATCAATCAATCTCTCATAAACCCCTAAGCTGAATCTATATGGGGCCGGCCAAAAATTCCTTGTAACCCTCTAAGAGGGTAAGGGTAGTGAGGCTTAGATTCCATAGAGTTCAACCTGCATTGGGCTTTAGTTAAGCCTACATCCATTTTAGTAGAAAAGGATCTTTTATGTAGCCCAACTCATAGAGAGTTCTGTCACTTGGTCTGAACCCATTTCTTCTATTCCTATGATTGTTCAGTGATGGGTTTTCGGTTTCTATCCCGTGTTGTGCTAAGCTCATTTCTCTTTTTAGGTCTTACCTTTTGTACTTAAGATATTGCATACCCTGCAAGTCATTCATTATCCACACATGTCATACATCTTTCATATAGGATGATCTTAGAAAGCACCTAAGTGTTGGACATTTGCATGATACAGGTAAACCAATCGCTCTAGGTTAAAAACCAAACGACTTTCTCAAACTAATACTGCAGATCGACATCGGGGGTGGCTGTGACGCTTCCTGTTGAGTACAGTACACAATTCAGACTTGAAGTTCGTTTACACAGTATGAGAAAGACAATTCTAAAGAATGGGACTAAGCAACTTTTTTAGATTTCATTCTTTAATATAACATCAACATAACAATAACATTATAAAGCAAATAGGCATTTATCCCATCCATCCACCGAGAAAAACACCTGCCTTACACTAAAAGTTCACGCGCTTCTTTATTCAAAACAAAAAAACATTCTGAAATGAACCCACATATAAAAGTGGGCTGGTCTGCTCATTATTTGTGTTCGTACATTTTTTCATTATTGCAATACAAGTAAGACCTCCACTATACTAGTTATGGAGAGGATTCGTGCCGGATGGAACACGGCGCTTCGAACCATAGACTACTGTTGCTGGAATGAAACGAAGCTTTGGAACAGAATTATGCTTCTTGCTAGGCCCTGATGGCGGAACTGGCATTTTGGGGGGGAAGAAAGCGGCCCCCTTTTGCGGCAGAGTAGAAAGCTGAGCTTTCCCTCGCGTAGCTCCATTCAGAAAGAACACAAAAAGGAGAAAGAACATTATTTCGCGGATTCTTGCCATCACTGCTGGAAAACCCATTTTTCTGTAGGCATCCATCGGGTCCGAGATTATATACTGCTGCAGAAACTGAATCGAGGGGGTTGGTTGAAAGGTAAGGATAGCGTGATTGGCCGATTGGTTAGAAGGTAAGGATAGCACGATTAACTAGTTTCGGGTCTCTTGGATCATGGGCCAGAGCTACTTGGGTTTAGCCCGCTGAACATCATTTGGATGGGCTCGGATCCTTTGCATGATTTCATATGCCTTTGACGGGCTTTGAATTTGGACAGATCTGGAGGGCCTTCTTGCATGGACTTGGGCTTGCTTTGATGATGGGCAGGCCTTTTCTTCGCATAGGCCTTCCCTATAGTACTGGGGCTAACGCGCTAGGTCGAGCGGTCGCCGAAGCTTGCTTGTTAGTATAAAACTAACGAAACCTCAAACCAACCAATATCAAGACTACTCGGGCATACTTAGCTTTTCCTCCTAAGATAAGAGCTTTCCACCAAGCTTGTCACTTTTATAAACCTCTTCACTAATTACCTAGTAACTTTGAAAAAAGAATTTCCACTAGGGTAAAGTAAAATAAAGGGAAGATGAAAAAACGACTACCCTAGCCTAGTAAGTAGTTGTCTATTTCGCGTGCCCTTCCTGTACTGACTTATACTGACTTACTGTATACCGCTGTTAGTGGACTGGTCTATTGCTGTAGTATGCTGCTTACCAGTTATGCCGAAGAGAAGAATATGGAGGATTGATCCTATTCACTGCTAATCGTGCAGTTTCCTTCCAATGATAAGGCTTTCGGGCAGTGGAAGTGTTAAGGTCTTCCACTTGAGTTCCCTTGTCAGTTGGGGTTCTAACAGTAGGAGCGCCAAGGTAAGCCCTTGCAGCCATTGAGATATATCTAGTGGAAATGCCAGTTTCCAGCTATCCGCTTCAAGTCTTTCGTTCTGCCAGCAAGCTGGTGCTTGCAGCCTGTGGGTTAGACTGCCCTAAAGCGAGTAGGAGTTTACTCACATGCAGTTGGAAAGTTTGAAAGCAGAGCAGGGGTCTTCATTTCAAATGGGCTTTGATAGATCTTTGAAATTGGAAAGATGCTCAGTCCACTCTCTTTTCGATCCAGTTACAGTTGGAGTAGTAAGCTCATCTAGTTCCCCCTCTTTCTCTCTTTCCTGCAGTTTGAGTTTTAGTTGTCTTTCCTGTCGATCTCGGCGAGCCAGTCTTAGTAGTTGCCCTAATAGGAGGAGGGCCCTATAATAGTTGCTAGTCTTACTTCCATGGAGTGGTAGAAAGCGAAATTGGGATAAATTTGACATCCTGTCTTATCTTATATCGATTTTGCTCTTTTTGTCTTTCTGTGCCATCTTCAGGCGATCGAAGACTTTATCTAAGAGGTGGATTTCCCTCGATAGTCGGGCATATTATATATGATGGATACGAGTGGGCCAGGCGAGTGAATAGGTATCAGGCCAGGTTACTTTTTTGAGAGTCCTAAGGAGGCTACCTAAACGATCGTTGAAAGGCTTAAGAGAGGTCAGGAAGGACAAATCAAAGAGAAGGGTGGTTCGTAGATCAGTATGAGTATGAACTTCAGCGTGAAGTGGTCGGGTTCACTCCTTCTAGAGGAAGGGATTCGTGTACTGATTGCTTGCCTTAGCTTCTATATCCCTCACTCGATAGATCTTATTTGTTAGAATGAATTCCTTATTGCTCTAAACGAGCTACATGACTCAGGTAGCCTGTCTCCAGAACCTCCACTTCCCACATCGAGCTTAGAAACCCGGTCTTTTTCATTAAAAAAGAAAGATTTTAGCAATCCTCATCAAGGAAGGGGTCCCATCGCACATCCGATTCATGAACAGAGGATTCATAAACAGACAGGCTTGACATTCCTTAGAAAGCGGAAAAGAGAGGATTTGCAAGAAAAAGTCGAATAGACTGACCTACGAGCAAAAGTCTTGGAAGAGTGAGCGCAGGGAAGGATATTTCTTTGAATAAAGAAGTCGATTTTCAAACTCACTTAAGACCGTTCGTGATCCCCACTTCACTCCTATTCCATTCCTTTCGACTCGCAATCACAATAGCCGTACAGTCGAATAGTTGAGTTAGACGGGGGATAACGGTCGAACTATCAAAGAGGTCCGCTACCAAAGAATTAGGAGTTATAACATTCATAAAAGAAAGAAAAAACCAATATAGGAACTTCAACTAAGAAAGAAGAAGAATAAGAAGAATTGCTTAAGTAAGGTAGTCGCTTCTTTTTTTCGGTATACCGCTCTGCTCGCAGAGCGAATTAACATAAATCTTTCCGAATATCATGAATATCCTTCGCCCCCTATCTCCTCATCTTCCTATTTATAAGCCACAGCTTACTTCGACGTTTTCAATTTCCCATAGAATCTCCGGAGCTTTCCTAGCCACTATAGTTTTCTTTTTTTCTTCTTTGTCTGAAAATAGGTTTGATTTGCTTCACCTATGAGAATTTCTACCAATTCTTCTTTTATTCATCAAAGCTCATCCTAATCTCCGTCGAGATTACTGCCTTAGCCCTGTCCTATCATCTGTATAATGGAGTTCGTCATTTATTGACGGATTTTTCGGGATTTTTCTTTCTTAGAATTGGAAGAAAAAGATTGAAATGACTGTGAAAAATTGAACCTATACCTTTCTTTGAGATTGAAACTCCAAATTATTCTTTTCTTATGAAATGTTTATTATTCGTTGATAGATCTAAAGCTTATGCCGTAGAAGCTGACATCAGGCTATTGGCCTTTTATCTGCATCTTCCCTCGTAGAGTGGCGTCTTTTATAAGAAAAGACTTTCTCAGTGGAACTCAAAAAAAAAAAGAGTTTGGGCTCTTTTTTTTGGTTGACTTTTAGCCACGCGCGGCGGCTATGCGCATGTGTCCCAAAGTGACGTATATTTTTTGGTAATGGGTATACTCGAGAGAAAGGGTTTGGAATTCGACCTCCCCTTATACGCTCTAAAAGGGGGTCATGGACTCCTTTTTAGTTTAGGATCCCCTTTCTACATTCAATTATTTATTGAGCCTGGTGTGGAATCACCATCATTACACATTCATTCTTGGTCTGGCTGCTGGTCTAGCGAGCCTTCCTAGCCGCCTAGAGTGCAGCCTGCCTGCTGAAGACCGTAACGTAAGTAACTCAGTGCTCCATACGGGGGAAATGAAAGCAGAATTCGTTCGGATCCTCCCACATGTTCAATCTTTTTTTAGCGGTTTCCCCAGAGATCTTTATCATTAATGCAACCTTCATTTTGCTCATTCATGGAGTTGTATTTAGTACCTCTAAGAAATATGATTATCCACCGTTAGTCAGTAATGTGGGTTGGCTTGGATTACTTAGTGTTGCGCGCCTAGGAGGGCAGCGCGCGGATGGGAGGGGCTATTATCGTCCAGCTCCCTAACCTAAAGCGGCACCGGGTTTGGACCGCAGGGAACCGTAGCATGGGGGGACGTCTAATCCTTTTGCCGCCGCAAGGCTGGCTAATCGTACGCAGCAGGCTCGAATACCCCTGGTTCTGGAAGGCACATGAGTCCGAACGCTATGTTGAATGTGCGACCGAGACTACACTACGTAGGTACCTGTGCAGGTGAGGCGTCGGTCGGTCCTAGAAACGGCGGCAGCGGCGCGAGGAGTTAACGACCGGACGTGCTGCAACCTAGGGATCACCAGGCAGCTCTTTCGCTCTATAGGGATCGGGGGGGCATAGCACAATTCTTCTTGGAGGAGGGTTGTTTGCCCGGGTGACTGATCCTGCCATAATGTACTTCTACCTATTATAGCACCGGCAACCGAAGTCGAGCATACATACGACGATCTTCATGCGTGAATAGCCGGGAGGAAAGAAAGGGCGGTAGATGATAATGAGAAAGGGCGCCGCGTCTGGACGGGCGGAATGGATGAGCGAAAGGTGTCATGCCATGGAGTGGGGAATAGCCCTCGTCTCATGTAAGACAACTAAATGCACCTCGAGGTGCTGCCGAGGAACTGAGGGACCTTCTCGAGCACAGGATAGGTAATTGAGAGATAGAGCTAGCCTATTCGTTATGGGAAATCAATGCTCCGGGCCAAATAGAGCTTACCTACGGCACCTGGCTTTCTCCGGCGAGCTTTCTATCGTAAAGCCAAAGACGCCCCAAGACAAGGTACAACTGTTGGGAAGGGGACATGATCAATAGAACCTGGCTGGATCCGGGCTGGGATAGTGGCGCCCATTCTTAACCAGTTCCGAAAGGGTTCGCTCATGCTGGAGGGAGCATCCCCACTTAGTGATCGGTCCGCTAGTTCACGCAAATCCGAAGAAGTTATCACGGACGAGCCACATGCAGGGAAACTTGCACGTGTGGTTCTGGCCGGGCTTTCCTGAGGTATCTAATAACCTTGCTTCTGCTCGCCGCTGGCGCACCTCTCCTAACTATTGCCCATTTATTCTGGAATAATCTTTTTAGGAGGGACAATTTTACATATTTCTGCCAAATCCTTCTATTATTAAGTACGGCTGGTACCATTTCGATGTGTTTCAATTCTTTCGAACAAGAGAGGTTTGATGCTTTTGAATCCATTGTATTAATTCCACTTCCTACTCGCGGTATGCTCTTTATGATCTCGGCTTATGATTCAATTGCCATGTATTTAGCTATTGAGCCTCAAAGTTTATGTTTTTATGTGATCGCAGCATCAAAAAGAAAGTCTGAATTTTCTACGGAAGCCGGCTCGAAATATTTGATCTTAGGTGCATTTCCCTCTGGAATATTATTGTTTGGGTACGACCGGACAACTACCGATATCTATTAATATCTTTTCTTAGAATGTTCTTTAGAAATATATATCTATCTATCTATATCGTAAACTATCGGATCGGGTATTACTTAGATGTGAAACTTGCAGACCTCATAGGTTGTAATATTTATCTTACGGGGGGAACGAATCAAAGAATATATAGACTGGTAGAGGCCCTCTATGTAGTTGTCTATCTAGGGCGATCGATCTACATCTTTCCCCATAGCCTGGGGCTGTGTCTCGATCTCCTATGTGCGA
>JAJJBR010000314.1:0-24507 GCA_022817965.1 Solanum lycopersicoides
GATTGTGGAAAGGGAAGGTAGATCTAGGAAGAATGGTGGAAGATTTGGAGGAAGATGGAGGTAGGGCTTTGGAGAAACATGGAGATGGTGAGGCAGCAGCCGCCATTGTTGGTCTGGTGTTTGGTCGATAAAGGTGAGAGAATGAAATGAGGAGGCAAAATGGCTATAAGAAGTGATGAGCGCCACGAAAATGTGTTGTAAGGGTCCTACATTGACTCAATGTAAATGGAAAACAATTTATAATTTCCAAATAACAATAATAAATATATTTCTGAACTATCGTAATACAAATATCCTTCTTTATATTTTTAATACATTAATGTTTTTTATCACTGAAAACTAAAGCATATGTCCTTCATTTTAACAGAATAATACATATGGTTCATCTTATTCATCAATTCGATATTTAATAAATATTAGATCGATGAATAAAATTATAACATTTATATGTCTGTTGTAAAAGGGTAAATGCTAGTATTAGAACCCAAGAGTATCACTATCTCAAAAATATGACGAAAGTATTTATATATCATTCAATATGCATTATTATTGTTTTTAAAAAAAAAAAAAATGCAGTGAGTTTTTATTATTCTAATAATGTAAAATCAGATTTAAAATTAAGCAAGGAGAAGTTAGAATAGAATGTGGCTTGATTTAAATAGAACAACGATTTAAATGGATCTAGACAAATTTTAATAGGAAAAGACTTAACCCCTCCTATTCTATTTTTTCCATAATCTCAAAGTTGACCTATTAAATGGGGCTTAATTTTTATTTTCTACTGAATAATTATATAAAATAATGACTTTAATAAAAGAGGACAAAATATTAATAGGAAAAGACTTATTTACCCTACATCATGTGTTTATAATCGAATCAAAATTGATAAGTTGAATGGAAAAAAAGTTATTGGTTTATCCATAATAAGTTGTTGGTTAGCGATTTGATAACAATTTTTTTTCTTATCGGATTATCATTTCTTAACAGTTTGAGGTTATTTTTTCTCTAAAAACGGGTTAACAAATAACCCGATAGTAAATTAAATAATTATATTTATACTATTTTTGTATATAAGGTCCTTGATTTCGAATTTGATTTTCTACTTTTATTTCTGGTTATTTCAAACTCTTGATTATTCTACAATATAAAAGTGTTTGCTTTTGAGCAAGATGTAACTTATGAACTCATGTAATGGTTCATTTTGTTAGTCACCATTTGTTTCTAAGTGATTTTTTAATATCAAATCTAAACTATTAAATCGATAACCGAACTGATAATAATCAAATCGATACGTCAATATCTTAATGATTCTATAACGATTTAAATCTCTACAAATTAATAGTCAATAAATTAAATCGATAAACTTTAAATAGAACCGTTCGATATGCAGTACATTCATTAATATTAGTTTGTCCTTCATGTAAAAAGATACTTTGAATCTAATACACTATCCAATGGTGGTCTTTGCATATTCGTTAGAAGTATTAGGTGATATATTACATTCAAGTTAGTGAGGGTCTATGAATCTTTTAGCTATCCTATCGTAACAAAAATTAAAATTTGCCAATTAAATTAGTATGATATTATTTATTAATATTAAATTATATTTAAAATGAGAACTACAAATTTAAAAATAAACTATCCATAATCCACATACCATTCTAAATAATTTAATTACCATATTTATGGAAGAATCCATGCCTACCGCTACCAACAATCTCAAATAACTTCCCATACTTTTTCATTAATACCTTACCGTCACAATTATTATTCCAAAATTCTGCATCATTAATTATTTTGGTGGAAAACAATTTGTTGTTTGGCCAAAAATAAATTATTTTAGATTAGTTTTATGAAATAAGTTATTCTATCATATCTAAGGATAACTTATCTCATTATAAAAGTATAAATAGTAGAATAAATAATTTCATGTCGGTTTAATATCTCTAACCAAACGTAGGATAAAATTAAGTTTAATTTGTTGTGTGTGTGCGCGTGTGTGTGCGCGCGTATATCTAAAATAAGTGTGTGCCATAAAAAATTAATTTATGATCGACCTAAATTTAATGGGTTCAATATTTAATTAGTTGTATTGATTTCTTTTATTATCACATTATTGGTTCTTAAGGATTTAAGGTTTTTTAAAAAATGAGTTATCATATTTAAAAATTGAAAATTAATAAAACAAATCGATTAATTTTAAAATCGAATCGAATCGAACGATACGCTCAAATTATGTGTTCTTTATCATGTTCTTATATTTTATCAAATTATATAAGAAAATATTTAAATTTTTCTGCATCGCTTACATTTTTATTGTACATACAAAATTATTTATAGGATGAGCACATCTTTCGACGTTTACAAACAAGTTATAACAAGACCATTCTCATATATCATTTAGAGAAATTTTATATTTTATTCTCAGATCTCATGTAAACTATTTAGTAAAGATATATATATATATATATAATATATATATATATATATATATATATATATATGTTTTTGAATACACACGTGTAACAAAAGTGCCTAAAAGCTAAAAAAAAGAAAAACACTGGTGTTTATTAGTTTAAACAAATATTATTATTTACCCTCTATGTTTTTCTATCCCCTTCCGTGTGAGTGACTAGTAAAAGTCTCTCATATGTAATATTAGATTTAAAAATGACTTAAGTCATCTACAGCCATCTAAAGTTGTCTATATTATTCACTTAGATATTTTAATTAAGACTATTATTTATTAGACATTTAAAATATATAAAATGTTAATCTATTAAACACAAAACGTGGATGTGACAATAAATATGGATCTCACGTATGTTAAGCGCATGAATAGATTCAAATAATTATTTTTAATTATTTTTTTTTATTAAAAACTTGGATATTTTTTCTTTTATTGACACTTGGCATTAATGATTATTTTTTTAAGTTTACAAATGATTTCTTAATCAGCAAAAGAAAGTAATTATAGTCTTCTTCTTCATTTTCATTTTTAGTCAAACTTCTGCACTTCTTTCTCTATGTTTGCTATTCTTTTTTCTTCATTTTTTGTCTCAAACTTCTGTAGTTTTTTTTTCATTCTTTATATCAAGAAAATCTGAATCTATGGATTAACTTTGTAAGAAGAAAGAAGATTTCGACATTGGAGTTTAAAAAGTTGGCCGACGTCAAACATCACCACTCAAATTAAAATATAAATCCATTAAATTAATTAAAGTGATATTAGATAATTCTACAAAAATAACTTGAGTACTCTGAATTTCTCTTCGTCATCGTTCACTACCGTTAATTTATTTTTCATAAACGTCACTTCGCTAAACTACACATACGTTATAATGTTCCCTATTTATATCATGCTTAATCCCATTTTATTATAAGAAAAAAATGAATCTTGCTGGAGGAGGTGAGAACGGGGTGACAGTGGTGAGTACAAAGAAGAAACACCAAAGGTTTAATGGTTGAAATTGTTTTTTATTTTTTAAAATTGAAAATTCATTTTTTATGATTAAATTGGACCCACATGCCACATGTCATAGTTTTATTTGTGACTTTTTTAAGACACAGCGTGTGGATCACACGCACATTATTTTTAAAGTTAGTTTCGATTTTGTGTTCAATAAATACATATTTATTAATATTAAAATGTCTATTATGTACTAATTCTAGTTGAGGTGTGTAAGTAAATAATGCGGATAACTTTAGATGGTAGTATATGACTTAAGCCTTTAAAAATATTGTTATTTATTTTATTTCTTCATTTATCATTTTCATCTATAATTTTCATTTCTACATATTTACTCTTAAGACTTTGTTTGTTGTTGTATGATTAGTTTCATTATTTTCATTTCTACATATTTACTCTTAAGACTTTTTTTGTTGTTTTACGATAGTTTCATTTGAATCGATTAAAATAAAATAAATCATTTGTATATTTTCTTTGGAGTTTTTTTTTTAACTTCTATTAGTATTATTTATTTTACAAATTATTATTGTCATTGTTTTGTAATGATGATGCATAGATCTAACTAATAATGAACCATCTTTTCTTAATTCAATTTAAAGGTAATATATATTAGATTGTATTATGTATTTTTTTATAGGTGAAAAACTATTTTTATAAAAACCTTTTATATAATCTTTTTTAAAACATAACTAATTGATATATTTCATAAAAAAAAAAAAGATAGAACAAAGTAAAATAGAGGGGATGACTCTTTTTTGGATTTTTTTTAGAAAAAAAATTATCATATGCGAATTGTTTTATAAAATATCTCAAAAATATGTCTTATTTTTGAGGATAATATTGATATCAACTATAATGTTGTTGTTGACATATCATATCTAGAATAATATCGATGTCAATTTTTTTTTTCATATTACACAACTAATATGAAAAATCTTAGATGACAATCAAATAACCAATTTGTTAGAGATTTGATTAGTTGTCAAATATCCCATTTGAGAATTTAAACTATTTATTAGAAAAGAAAAGAAAAAGATTCTCAAAGATTTTTGAAAAGAGAGAGAAAAGATATAACTCTTAAAAGAGAATATTGAAATAGTACACATTGAAAAATAACTCTTTTTAAAATATTGTAAATGATTTTTTTAACATTCATGATTTTGACGTATTCATCCATTTATAACCCATATTTTCTGCGTGATCATTTATAATTTTAATAAAGTAGTATAGATGAAGATAATGGACAACACGAAGACACGTTCTCATCAAACATAATTCTTCTTTTCCCCTCCGTTCATTTTTAATTACTTATTATATTAAAAATAAATTTTTCATTTAATTATTCACTTATCATTATTACTGAATATAACTATTTTTTCAAAACATTGAATTTATTACTAAATAAAGTGGGTATTTGAGAATATTTCATTGTGAAATTTAAAAAAAAAAATTATTTTTAAAATATAAAGTAATATTTGAAAAGTATTCGAAGTTTAACATCCAAAATAAAAAGCGAAAAATTTCATTGTTAAAATAATGAATTTATTAAAAATAAAGAGTGATACAGATATCATTGTTATGAAATATATTTGTAATTTGTATGGATGTCTAAAATGAGGTTGGGTGTTAAAGAATATTTCATTGTTAAAATATTTGAAAATAATAATAATTTATTTTTAAAAAAAATAAAAATAAATTTGAAAATTATACGAAGTTCAGCACTAGAAAAAAGTGAAAAGATTCATCGTCAAATACCTCTCCGGCTTTCCCTGTTACTTTTCAACTCTATGTGGAGTAATTCACTCACCTCCATTAAATTTTTCATTAATTTTTTACAATTTTATTATTTTCTTTAAAATGTTGAATGAATAATTTGAACTGAATTTGAACTAATTAAAACGAGTTGAATTAAAAGACGAGTCATTACCTCAATTTTACTTGGGTCGCATGTATGGATCGGGTTATAATACAGTTCATTCAACTTACTTTTAGAGTATAAAGATTCTTTTTAACGTGTTTAAGGATTAATGTCATGTTTATAGTACCATTTAATATATTCAATTGTGTAAATAAAAAATATTAAATATCACATCTTGACGACACTTGACAGAATATAAAAATACTTTTTGTTATTTTATTTACTTTAATTAAATAGCACGTTATTAATACAACTATTATTCAATCGAGAAATTAATATATTGAAACAAAGTTGGTCTGAAAATTTAATTAATTTTCTATATAACCTGTCTCAATGAATGGTTTGCTTTGCAAAGTGTCGAATGTGTTTTGGTATGGAAGAAAATATTTTCTAAAAAATATTTTTTAATTTATGTGTTTAGTAAGAAAATAACGAGAAAAATAATTTTCTTAATGAAAATAGGGAAACAAGTTAGATAAGTGGTGTTTTAAGTTTATTGTTTTCTTCCTGCTCATTAATTTCTCGACCCTCACCTCATGACCATCCCAGCCCCGAACCTCGAATCCTGACTTTTTATTCCGTTTCCGTTTTCATAGTGTTTTGTTAAATAGTACATAAATATTTTTAGCATAATATTTTCTTACTTACTTACCAATACTAAAAAATAAATATGAACTCACTTTGTTTCCAAAAAAAAAAAACATTTATGTACAACATTTTCCTTCCTAGTTTAAGTAATTTAAATCTATACATGATTAATGTGAGTAAACTGAGTTAGGTTCAAATTAATTGTGAATGGGCTTCTGTCACATTTATTTCAATAAGCTTTTCTTAAATATATTATTTTTATTATTGTAATTATTTTTCTCTTTTTTTTTTTTTTTTTCAAAAAATAAAGAATGATATGTTGGTTGATGTCTAGCCAGCCATGTGATGGTGCACTTAAAACACTACAAAACAAAATTCATGGAATCCGTTAGCTTAGGCTCTATTTCGCCATAAAAATTATTCATTTTTTATACATATTTTTTAAATATTTTATTTCATATTTAATATTTATATTGAAATTGGTTATATTTTTGCTCATGCATTACATTATTCTTTTGAAGGCAGGGCTCCCAAGGAAAAATCCGAGTCTCAAATGAAGACTTTTAATTAAGGATAGAGTGATCTTAACCATTTCATCACAATTCATGTTGGTTGTCTGATACTTTTTTATACTTTATTTTAAAAGAAATTTCTAATTTTAAAATTTTAAAATTCACAATTTCGTATTTGAAAAAGTGTTCCAAACTTATTTCTCAAATCCATCTTTAATAATTTATCTTTTCTTCTCTGCAAAAAATAATACAATCAAAAACAACTTTTAACTTCATAAATTCAAATAAATTAAGTGATATTATTCATTTTCCTCTTTAGTTTTGTAGTTATGCAATGATCCAAAAAGACAAAACTAGTTCATATCCTTCTTGCTTGGAGTATCAAGAAAATAAAGAGAAAATCAAATAAATTGGAACTTCACTTTCACATACAAACTAGGACCTTATCACTAATTAACTACAAAAGTAAGATGTAAACTAATTTTATCTTTACATTTACTTATACTTTTATTTACACTTATTAGTATAAGAGTCTACATCACACATGTGTGCTTCTTGAGATTACATCATTACCACGGGGTATCTTAGTCCATTTTAAAAAAAATTAAAAAAATCTCTGATAATTTAATATTCAGAAATTACGTAAAAATATTATAAATCACAATAATTAATAATTACAAATATAAAAACTATATGATTAAATAAAAATTTAATTAACTTTCAAAATTTTATCTATCACATAAATTAAGAAAGTAAGATATTATTTTAAATGACTATGAAGTACTGTAAATAACAATAATTAACAATTTAAAATTTTAAATCTTGTTTATCAGCGTAACATAAATTGAGATAGAAAGAATAACATATCTTATTTAAAAATAACATAAAAAGTATTATAAATCACAATAATTAACTACTAAAAATATTTAAATGACATAAAAATCTGGTTGAATGTCGATATTATATCGATGCCACATAAATTGAGACAAAAAAAATTACATGTATATTTGAAAATTATATAAAAATATAATAAATTACAATAATTTTTAAAATATTTATATATTATAAATTATTTGATTCTCAAAATTTATTTATCACAAAAATTGAGACAAAAATTAACATATATTGAACCTCTAGTGACACAAACATTAATATCTAGTTTACATATAGAAATGCAAAATATGAATAATTAATACTCCCTCCGTTTTAAAAAGATTGACCTAGTTTAACTTGGAACAGAGTTTAAGAAAAGAAAGAAGACATTTTAATCTTGTGGTTCTAATTAAAGTTATGTTAAATGTACCAAAATGCCCTTTAATCTTGTGGTCTTAAACATGTCACGTGGAAAGTTAAAGTAAATTATTGCCAAAAAAGGAAAAGGGTCATTCTTTTAGAAACAAAAAAAAAATAAATAGGAACATTCTTTTAAAAACGGAGGAAATATCTAGTTTACATATAGAAATGCAAAATATGAATAAAATAAGTCTAAAGTCATTGATTTGTTAGGTCCTACCTATTAGACTAAATGTCAAGTTGCAATATAGGATTAATTTGAAGCAACTAATAAAATTAATTGGGTGCCTCCCCTTACTATCTATGTTAGCCACTGCAGCTAGGGCTATATTAGCTCTAAGGGCTTAACTACCAAGGCTAATTCCTTGGTCAAACATAACACGCTACATACATTTTCCACATCAAAATCATCGTTAATATGAGTAATGTTTTATTTTAATTCTTAATATATTTTTTATTTGATAGAAATAATTATTAATGTATGACAAATGTATTTATTTTGATCTTTAATATGTATTACTTGATTGAAATAGTTCATAAAAAAAGTTGTTCGTTTCATCATTTATCTTAAATCGAACAGATTTATCAAAACAAAATCAAAAGTTGTTCATTTTGATTCCTTATCTTAAACCTAACAGATATATCAAAAACAAAGTGTTAAATTTAACAGTAGGTCCTATGTGGATAATGATTCAACATTGTTATCTTCTTTGGTAGCTCCAAATTAAGAAAGAACTTCATAAAATTTAAGTTTCTACTTTTTTTTAAAAAATAATAATTATTTTCTCTTGCTCAAATTATCTTTGCGTATAATTATATAATTTATTGAATTTTGAAGTAAATTTTGTTGGAGAAAGTAGTAAAATTGGTGTTAGATTTTATAAAAGTCTTTAATTGGAGCTAACAAATAAGACAAGAATGAGAATTTTATTATCCACGTAGGTCGTAGGGTATATAATTAAATTTGATACTTTTTAAATATAAATCAGTTAAGTTTAAGATAAATGACCAAAATAAATCATTTTGTTATACATTAAGAACTATTTAATCAAGTGAAATACATTAAAGATCAAAATGAATATATTTGTTATATATTGAAAATTATTTTAATCAATTAAAATATATTAAGAACAAAAAGAAAATTTTTCTCATACATTACGGACCATTTTATTTTTTTCTCCTTTTTCCCACATAACTTTGACTTTGCTCGCCTGTTTTGTTAAATTACTTGCACTTGAAATATATATTTGACGAATATTTATCACACTTTTCCTTATTTTTTTAAAGTTTATTTTATAAAAAGAAGTCTCTTTCGTTTATTCTGAAAATTTCTTAACTTCAATTTTCCACTTGATATGTTAATATTAACATCACGTGCAAAATTAAATAATGTTTTAATATATTCAATATATATTTAATTTAAAATAACAAAATTTAAAAATCTTTTTTTATTTTTTAAAATTTTATATCAAATCAAAATAAATCAAATAACTTAACGTTGAGTGTGTATCTAGCACACTCAGTAATTACTTTGTACACAAAAGTTAGGCATACAAGGAAAATAACCTATCATTGTTTGTTCGATACTAACTTTTCTACCATAATTTACATCCAACATTTTTTCTTTTTTAAAAAAATATACATTCAGCGTTGGTACGCTACACACACAGATTATTTTTTTTGTAGTTATTATTCGCCTATTATTTATAATATTTCAATTTAGTTTGAGCTGATAATTGATGAATTTATGCTCATTATAATTTACGTGTGTTTTATTACGTAGGACATAATTCCAAAATAACAATTGAAATTGAAACTAAAACAATTGATTTTAAACTTTAATTTCTACTAAAGCTAAAACAAGTGATTTTTGAAACTTCGAAATCTAAGTAGAACTCCAAAAAAAAGCAATCATAACTGAATTCAGAATGCAAGAATCAATTGAATTAATAGTCGTTAGTAATATTTTTTTTTTCTTACCCTTCAATGTTTTTGCATATTCTATTAGGGAGTAGTTTTGTTATAGAATATTAATAGACATGGTGTGTAGATGATTAATTGTGGATCTTGATTTCGTTTCTTGTTTGAATTCATTTATGGAGTTTGAATTAAATTGAGAATGTTTTCACCATTTTTATTTAATCAAAGTAAAACATCAATTTAGAGAAAAAAAATTCATTATCTTGTTTGGCTTAAATTCTAATTCTTTAAAGTAATCGAAAATAGCTTGTTGAAAATTTATATTGAACCAAGAGGGAAAATATACGTGAAAGACATTTTTCGTCAAGATTAATCCCTAAGCGCTTTTCTAGCATATTAATTGTTGGTGAAATTTACCATTGAAAAAAATTAAAATCTCTTCAGGCTGAGGCGCAAGAGATTCAAGCTCACTGTAACAAATGTTGTTTATCGGTCCAATATAAGTCTTCTTTGACTTGTCTCTTTCAAGATACAATAGTCAATTCACAAAGTATAACTCAAAAACTCTTTGACAAGAGTTGAGTCCAAAGCTCCACAACACCTTATCAACCCGAAGTTCAAGAATTAAAGGTATGCATTGACAATTTTATTCGTCATATTCTTAATCTAATCAGCGTGGGCAAAATTATACATTTCAAGAACGTGTTTACCAGGTATGCCTTGTTATTCTTTTTAATCATACTAATTTGTTGTGTTTGTCATTTTCGATCATTTTTAGTTTTAGGTGTTCAATAGGTGTCACGACCTAAAAATAGACGCGATGACTCTTGTCTATTTTCACAAAGACAATTCAGCCTCAACCCAACAACAACGGAAGAAATACAGAGATATAAAGCAAGAACAAGACAAAGTCGGAAACTTATTCACAATAAACAATACCCAAAAATCTTATTGTCAAGTGTACAAGTCACTAAAGTAAATACAGAATTCGAAAGATAAAAACAAATCTTATATGTCTTTGTTTTTCAGATAGAACAAAGCATAATTAAAAGAAAAAGAGGGTTGCCGGGATAGCAAAAAGCTACCTCTCAATAGTCATTTGACAAGCCTTGGTAAGAATGAGAAGAAAGACGATCACATTAAACTGAGCTCAGAACCTACACAAGAGTAGAAGCAAGGATTGAGTACCACCAACACGGTACCTAGCAAAAAACCTAACAAACTAGGCAACCTAAATAAATCAAGTACTCTTTTCCTTCCCAACCGAACCTCCACAAACTACAACCTACACAAAAATCAACTCAACCTAACAGTTCTATAATAAACAGGTCACAAGTCTAGACCAAAAGTCACATTTCAACAATTGACAAGTATCAAATCATTTACTCTCTAGTACAAAGTATTTCAATCACAATTATCAACTTGTTCAACTCACATAACAAGTAAACCAACCCAGCACATCAATTATCTCAATCATATGCATCAAATAATTCAAGTACATTCATCAAGTAGATTGATATCAAAGGTCGATGTTTGCCGGGACCATTTTCCTTCTGTATAATGTCACTAGCCAAAACTATTTTCCTTAGACTTTCACATTAATCACTTGTTAGTTACACTTTTCATCGGCATTTATATCACTAGTGGGAACCATTTTGATTCAAATTTTATTACACAATATCACTTGTCGGAATCGTTTTTCTTCAACATTCATATCACTAGTCGGAATTATTTTTCTTCGATTTTTTTCACAAAATATCACTTACCAATATTATTTTCCTTTGAAATTTAAATCAAGTGTGTCATCATGGTGTCCAACAATCAATGCACACAAGAAATATCACACCACATGGAGAGACAACAATTTATATCATTCAAGTCCACTTTTATGCATTCAAGCAATTCACCAATCAACCAACTAAGAGCTACAACAAGGCAATTAACAATTTATCATAATCATCAAGAAATCTTTTGATTTCCCCCCTTTTTGTTGGTTAACATTAAACAAGTGGAGCAAATAACCCTTCATCTTCATTCTCGATTAGTCCCCAACACATAGGCAACAAAGAGAAGTAAACAATTAAATCAAATTACAAAGTTTAAGAGATCACTTGCCTTAAAATAATTAATCAATCAATCCGAAGCTTGAGTTTTTCCTATCCGGCTCACTTCCAAAGCCACACAATCTATAATAATCAAGTATGTTCAATCACTCATAAAAACAACAATACCCACATCAACTATTTAAATAAATAGATCAATTATCACAAAACCCAATTTTAAAAAGGATTCTTGAAAACGAAAATCAATACTTGAAAATGATATTTAAGGCTTTAGAAAATCATTAGTGAAAATCATTTTGAAAAAAGAATAAATATCACTTCAAAATTACCATTTTAGATTAAAACTCAAGTTCTTGCAAAACCTTGCAATTTTCCAAATCAAATCCCAAATTATGATGTTAGAATCCAAAATAATGAAGGGGAAAAGAGTTTTAGGGTCATAAAAACTTACCCCAATGATTTAGCACAAGACAATCCTTCACAAATTGCCTCCATAGGTTTCACATGCTCAAAAATGAAAAATGGGGCTAAAACCTCTAAATTACAGATCTCAAAACCCCCACTAATAGCGCAAAAGCGACAAGGGGTTCACAAAAGCAAACTCCGCAAAAATCTCGGGCATCGCAAAAGCAAAACCTTATTGCTTCTGCGAGGATTGCTTAAGCGACAGGACCTCCGCAAAAGTGAAGCCTGCAACACCAAAATACACAACCAACTCTCGAAACATCAAATCGACCTTCGGGATTTATTTGGAATCACGTAAACACAAATCACATATGCAAATCAATTAAATTCGACGTTATAGACTCAATGAAATCTTCACTAATCTGAGGTCTTCTCAAGCCGACATTCATGGAAGTCATAAGAAACTAGCTCAGCGCCTAAAAGGCTATAACAAGCTTAGGACCTCTAAAAAATCAGCCAAGAGCACTCCTAGACCTACAAATCACCCCCCTAATTCAACGTAACTCTCAAAATTCTCATTCGAGCATTCGAACGCCGAATGTTGACCAAAGTCAATGCAAAAGCTATATTTCCTCAATTTCACAATTTATGACCTCAAATCCTAAAAAATACTCAGAATATGAAATCATCAACTATCACAAATCACATTCCTCATTCCGCGACTAATGGAATTAATGAGATTTCATCCTGATACTCGAAACTTCAAAAGGCTCTGAAAACTACTTTTAAGTAACTTAAGCCTTTTAAACTCAAAATTTACAAAATTCTCAACTTTTTTCTCAAATCTTGGAACCAACTTCAAAAACTCAATCAAGAAACAACTCGGGGTCAAAATCGAAAGGGACGAAACAAATTTTTACGAGAACACCAGAAATTACCAACCAAGTCAGTACAAGTTGATTGCATCAACTAATTATTCTTTTATTTATTTATTGTTATCTATCTAATTATTTTTTAAAATGAAATTATATATCCACATGAATCAAGAATTAAAATTATTTTAAAGTACAATTGATTTATATCTCTGTTTATTCAATTATTAAAAATAATGAGGAAGTATGAGTAATTTCAAAGGCCACTCAGATAAGATTTTCACTCCTAAATATATTGGAATTATGTTTAGTAACTAAATATTACTGCTTTAATAATATATCATCTAGTCAAGTATGAAGTTTTATATTAAATATTATCGAATAATGTTTATACTTTTAAGGATTTGATGGTGAGTGTGGTGAATTATGACTTATTGCATCACTAATTAAGAGTAAGATAGTGAATTTAAGTCTCATCACACTAAGAAGGTAAACCATTGGGTTCAAGTCACGATGCACCATAATGATAATATTAGATCTGAGTCCCATCAAATTATGGCCTAAAATATTTTGTTATGGTAAGACATTGAGTTTATGTCTTAATGCATTATAGTGATGATATGATAACCAACAAAAAGTAGTGTACTTTTGACTAAAAGTCATGATGTCCACTTGATTAATTTGCTCCATTCTCTTATTGTGAATATGGTAGGAGTGCATAACATATTTGAAAAATGACAAGTGATTGAATGTATGAATATAGGTATGATTAAATGTTAATGATCATCATTGTGGTAATTAAAAAGAATAACATTATGGGTTCTTAAGATGGTCCTTCAAATGTAAGGTAATTTTTAGCCATCAAAGTGGTATGAAAAGTTATTGAGCACATTGTTGTTGGTGCCACCCAATTTGTAATTTTTTGCAAATCCCCTATCAAAATAAAGACATATAAAGTGGTGGTACAATTAGTACATTTGACCTTTTAAAGTGATGTTGAGGCGAGTCATATAAATTTGATAATATCAAGGTATGACAATGAGTTTCTGATAATACTCATGGAGCATGTAGAAATGGTTATGGTCCATTTCTTGAAGAAAATGTGACTTGTGTCCGTATGAATAAAGACATGTTCATGTATGGTTGGATAAATGTCACGTCTATCTCTACGGGAGGTTTGAGAGATTGATTTTTTTTCTTTAAAATAAATGGTCATTTGGTCATATACTTTGAATACTACACAAATACTGTGGTATGTTTTGTTAACAACTATTGAAGGACAAAAGAAAGAAATAATTCTTTCCTATAAAAATTGTGACCATGATTAAGATATACATGATTGTATGACAACACAAATTTGTCATTGATTGTCAAGAAGTAAGTCTTGCATGTAATAATTTTAACAATGATACTAATAACAATTTTCTCCTTGAAGGAGATGGTCACCATCAAAATGGTGTTGTAATTTTCTTTTGTAGTACACAAAATTAATTGAAAGTTCCGAAAAGACTAATTTATTACTATCCAGAGGAATGAATTGTTCATAATATTGAGATTGTAGTAAGTCTCAAAAGAAATATAGTTTTGAAGGAATTAAAAGGAAAAATTATTATATTGAGACTATAAATTATGTGAAGATTTAATATCTTCAGATTACTACAATTGAAGCGGATTTTAAATATTTACGTAAAAAATTATCTATTTTTCTTCTTGTTTGTTATATACAAATATGAGCATGATCATGGAATCACATGCAAAAGTGAACTAGAACTTAACTAGAATAAATATTAGTTGGCATAACCGATTGGCCATTTCGCTTCAATTATGATGCAAAAGAAATTGAGAAGTCACATGATTATATGTTGAATAAATAAGAAGTTCTTCAAGAATTCTCACATGTTGCTTGTTTTCGTGATAAAATGATCACTGTACCAGCTAGAGTTGAAATTGTATCCCCTAAAATTGTTTGGAACATATAAAAAGATGAATATGAGCTCATTCACCTGCCATGTGGATCGCTTACTATTATGATTTATTAGATGCATCTATGGTATGATCACATGTGTGTATGGTATGATCACATGTGTGTTTGTTATCAACTTACAAATTAATTTTTGTAAGGTTATTTACTCAAATTGTTAAATTAGGAGCACAATTCCAAAGTATAAATGTAACACCTCCAAAATTGGAAAGTGAAATGGAAAAGAGAAAAGGCTTCAGTTGAGTATAAGTTCTTGTGTATGGAAGGTTGTACGGTCATACAGGGTGTCACAGACCGTAAAACCAGTTGTGGTGAAAGTTAAACTTGAATGTCTTGTTACAAAGTGTTTCACAATCCTTTAAGAGTTGTACGAGCTGTGGAACAAATCGTGAAGCTGTGCACAGACTGTGAAATTGTCTATAAAAGGAACCATCAACTTTTAAGTTTTGTGTCAACTTCAAACAATCATATCTTCATAACATAATGAATTATGTGGCCCATGATCTATCAAATTTAAGATCTTTGAGTCCTCTTTTCAATACCATCAAGTTTGCCTAATTTTGAGTTCGGAGTAAAAAGGTATGCCCATTTTGGTGAAAGCCCCGTCAGACAGGTGAAGTTTCACGACCGGCTATAAGGCCCGTGAAACCTTAAATGGTCTATGAAACCTCCCTTTTTAGGTACCTTGACAATTTTTAAAGTTGGGATCGTTTTGGTCTGCCCCAATGCATTTGGTACTCAAACTACGTCGTTTTAACCCATATTCTAAGCCTAAGCCATGACGTTTTACACCTAAATAAGGGCTTAGAAAGTGTTAATTAGTCCTTTTACATTCATTAACACTTCAAGTCACTAGAGCAAGGTTCCAAGAGAAGAAAAACTAGGGTTCAAGCATTCTTTGATTTTGACCGATTTAGCTAAAAAACGTTGTTCTTCTGTTTATGTAAGACTATCATAATGTTGGACTAGTTCATCCTCACGACCTACATCTACTTTCAAATAAGTAAAAGAGTAATATACAGTTCTATCTTTAGATTTGAGTATTGTTTAGATGAGTTGATATTGGTTCTTGAGTTCCCGAATATTTAACTTCTATTCCTAATTATTGAATTGTTGTATATAGTGCATTGAGATTTATTAAGTTGATCATGCATATTCTTCGGCATGAAACCTATCCGTGAATATTTCATTAAGATCTTATTGAGAATCTTTTAAACACACATGATTGTATTAAATTGAGTTTTTTAAAAAGTAAAGAGGAGCTTTAGAAAGAGTTCTAATCGAGGTTTAAGCAAGAGTATAAGGGAACTATGTATCCCCAATTATATCACTATTTACATTGAGCAAAAAGAAACCTTGTTTTCTAAATGAGCAATGAGTTTCAGAGACATTTTAGAGTAGTTACCTCTTTAAGAGGATAGTTTGAGCAATTATCTCAAACAAAGAAATAGTATGTTTTATACATTTGAGCATGAATATGTATTATTGGAACTCAGAATCTTCATAAACCATGTATGCCAACATGGGTAAATAATGTACTTTGAACTCATAGCACATTTGACACTCAAAACTAAGACTTAGTGCGAGAAATCGAGCTTGTTTATGTGGATATGATATTCGTTAATGTTGAAAAGGTAAAACACTTTTGAGCAAAAGATAGAAGCAAGGAAGGAAAATAGAGATGAAGACAACATCACGAGCCCCAGACCGGCTGTGGTCCAGTTGACAAGCCGTGTGAGGGCTCGTGGAAGGGAGGCAATGAAGACCTTCAGATGTCTATATAAAGAACGAAGACATGGACCCCAGAAAAATTACGCGTATAAACAAACATATACTAGTTAATTAGCTAATATAATCATAGCTTAAATTACCTACCACCCACAACCTCCTTTAGCTATAATTACGAGCGTCTATCTCCTGTCTTCCTCTCTTATACATATACATATACAATTAAAATGACATAGAAATACAATTTATCTCTCTCCACTCTCTGCCCTCTCTCGCTCTCTCTCCTCCCTCTCTCAATCTCGCTCACCAGATATATGAATACATATGTATACCAATTACGTATGCACAATTATCTGACATATATAGAACTAAAATTCACTTCTCTCCACCCTCAGCCCTCTCTCGCTTCTCTCATGTCTTCCAATCTCGCTCGTTTCTCTCCTCCCTCTAACATATAATTACGAATCGTAATTAGCAAACTATAAATATGGAGCCTAAGTTATTTTTATTGTCCATTGGTAAAACTTCCTCATGAACCAATAGCAAAAAACCAATAACATTTTTTCCGATGCAATTTATCGATCGCTTCGATTTCTACACCCTTAATTCTTATAATTTATCTAAGAGAACATTACCTTAGCCCTAATAATAAACTGTCTGGAGAGAACTACCTTAACCCATTTTAACTCTGTTTCCATAGGTCTTTTTGACCTCAACCTATAGGGTCAACTCAACAAACAGGCCATAAACCATCCTGTAAAAATATCAAATAAGTTGGGTTGATTTTCCCACCCCTACTTTAAACCAATTGCCGTATGACAAAAAATAATTGTCACTTAACTAAACACGGCCTTTAAATGAAAAATTTGTTCGATGAAATAAGTTTTAGAGAACAGCTCAATAATGTATAATATAAATCCTAGACATTGGTGGGTATTGGATGATAGACACAGTTGGAATAACTTCAGCTACACCAACAGCAATGCATTAAAGCAAAACTTAAACATAACAAAAGACTAGAAACAATAAGAAAAACTGATGCCATTGAAAAGCCCACCAGTCAAAGGGGAAAATGGCAATTCAGGCACAAAACGAGCGTTCACTTGCAATCAATTGCATTACTCTCATACTCGCCATATTTTATCTCAAGGAAATGCTTGGATTTGTCTGTGGTACGTCAACTGTTCTCCAGAATGATATCTCGCTTGTTCCAGTTTTCACTTCTTACTCCAAACAACAAAAGGAACTATGTAGTTGAAATAGGACCGGAAACCAGATATATTAAAAGTCTTGAATAGTATAAAATAGGTTTCGCGAGTTGCACCAACCAATACCAAGGTACTCTTGAAAATAAATGGAAGTTATTCCTCACAAATCAATAATTAGTTGATTGAATTCCTCTTGGATTCTCACCTCCATGTTCTCACTTCCAACGAATCAAGTCCTTGGAGGATCACAAAGTACTGTAGGATCTGATGGTCCTCCAAAACAGTATATGGAATAATCAGCAACTACGAAATATTAAATACGGTACTTTGGGATATCAAGCCTCCAGAAATCATGTTATGAGCCAGCCACAGGGCAGTTGTGACATCTCATCCATATTGTAAAGCAGAGGAGAAAATGGTAGGAACATGAACCTACATGGTATTATTTGTTTGAAAACAATGAGTACAGGTCTGATACATCCAATGAACGAGATTACTAAACTAGCTAAAATATTGTTAGGACCACAAGGATGAAAGAAATATATACTAGCACTTGCTTAATCCTTAAGCCCTGTTTCAACCAAAACTAACAGTTTCAAAGAAAACTTTAAGGACATGATACTATCAGTTTCAATCACAGTAACATTTATTTATTCTCCTGTTTCACAAATAAAACCATTGAGCACAGCTTAGGGTAAAGAGTAACATTAAGGGACCGCTTGATATACTGTATAAGAGTCCCATTTTATTCATGTATAAAAGCTGTATTTTTTGTTATGTTCGATAGAAAGTTTTTATTACGTAGAAAAGTCAAACAAAACTTATATTCAATGTTTGGTTGGTCTATGATCCTAAAGTTGTATAAAAGTTATCATGTATTAATTTTTATACAGTGTTTGGTTACGTTCTTTGTAGTCCTACATAATTATTTATATACCATCATAACTAATACCCTACATAACTAATACCCGCATAACTAATCCAACATAATTACATAACTAATACTTGCATAACTAATACCTAACATAACTAACCCTGCATAACTCTAAACCAGTAAGCAAACGTCCTAAGGGGTTGTACCATGTTTGGTGGCATTCTTTTTGCTATATATAAACTTCAACACACCAAAAATACGGTGTTTGATTATCAATTTAGAATCCCGCTAACTAATATTCCCTCCGTTTCAATTTGTTTGACTTGTTTTACTGAACCAGAGGTTTAAGAAAGTAAAACGAACTTTTGAATTTTGTGGGTCTTAAATTAAAGATATATACATACCTTAAATATGTTATCTGAAAAGTTGGAACTAAAAGATGTCAAAAAAGGAAAGAGACATTCTTTTTGAAACAGACTCATAAGGAAAAGTAGGAAAACCAAAAAGAGTACTATATAAGTTATGAGTGAATCCACGTATTGTTTTATGGCTAAGTTGCTCGGACTCGGGTGCGGGTATCCGAGACGATGCGAATCCGGGAGTCGGATTCGGGCGAAATCCAAATTTTAAGTTCGTGGGTGCGAATCCGAGTATGGATACGGGTGCGGGGATACGGCTAAACGTAAATTATTCATCACCAAAATATTACTTATTATTATTTTTCTATAATATATATATTTTATAATAAGGTGAGCAAATTAAATGAGAGTAGTTGTACCTCAAATTTTTCAATTCAAGTTCAAACCAATTAAAAGCACCACAAATGAGTGAGCCATTGGAATGATTTATGTGGTTGAGAGTGCTTCACTATTTTTATACGTGGCTTTCCACACTCCAAATAATTACAAGTCAATATTAAAAAAAAATTAATGTTTAAAAGTACTTTTTCCAACTTTCAGAAAAAAAGCTGGCTCCTAGAAAAAAAAGCTGGGCAGGGCATTTACTTTTTAAACTTTCAATAAAAATCACTTTTCTTCTTCTCAACTCTTCTTCTTCTCTTTCAAACTGTTTCTTCTCAATCTTTCTTCTCTCTTTCAAACGCCGGCGACTCGCCAGGCGTTGTCGCCATTAAAAATAATTGGGAAAAGGGTACAAATATCCTTAACTATTTGAAAAGGTTTAAAATTACCCCTCATCCATCTATTGGGTAAAAATACCCCTCTATCTACCTTTTTTGGTTCATCTCTACCCCTTAAAACTAACAACCATTTTTAAAAAAATTATTATTATTTTATTATTTCGTCATTCTTCTTTATTGGATAAATTAAATCTCAACCCATTTTTTCTTTTACCCAACATTAATAGTGAATATGACCCCAACCCAATTAGAAGACCATTAAAAATTAAATTAATTGAACATTTCTCCCCTAACCCCAAACATCTTTTCTTCTTCCCTCTTTCTTTTATTTCAAAATTTTCAAAACAATATTCAATCAAATGATATAATTCGTAAATTTCAGCTGCAAATAATGAGTCTAAATAATATTATGAGATAATATCATCAGCCCATGTAACCTCAATGTCGTCATTTTTTAAATCAATACTACCCAAAGGAGGACAAATCAGAATCAGGCTTCTATTGTTATTCGGCGGAATATCAAGTTACTCAGGTGATAGTTAAAAGATGTGTCGATTCAGGTGGCAAGATTAATGATCTCCTCATTGAAGATTTACCCATCTAACTTTTGTGATTTTCTGCTTGTGATCAACATATTTGACGATTCTCAAAACCTTCAGATTTAGCCTTAGAGCTGCAATACTAACTTGAAGTTGAAAGCAATATGATTTTGGCGGTCTTCTTCCCGTCCGCCTAAAAAAACTACACCATCTACCAAAATTGCACCTAAACTATCAACAAACAGAAGCAAACCTGCACCCCTTATTTTACCAAAAAACTAAATCAAAACTATATATAAAAAAAAAACAGAGGCAAAAAGGCAATAAAATGCACTATAATGAGATTAAAAACTGGACCAAAATTTGATTGATAACAACATAAAAGCTGGTCCAAAAACGAAAATAGAAGTGGTTCTAATTTGCTTTAATTAAAATGGAATACATTACAATGAAATTTACGAATTATATCATTTATTGAATATTATTTAAAAATTTTGAATAAGAAAGAGGAAAGAAGAAGATGTTTGTGGTTTAGGGGAGAAAGATATTAATCAATTATATTTTTAAGGGTCTTCTAATTGGGTTTGAATTATATTCACTATAATGGGTAATGGGTGGGTAGGAGAAAATTAAATGGGTTGAGTTCATTATCCAAATAGAAAATGACATGTAACAAATAATAATAATAATATATTTTAAAAAAGTGGCTGTTAGTTTTAAGGGTAGAGATGGACCAAAAAGATAGATAGAGGGGTATTTGTTAGCCCAAATAGATGGATGAGGGGTAATTTTAGACCTTTTCAAATAGTTTAAGGGTATTTTGACCCTTTTCCCAAAATAATTTTCTCTTCTTCTATTCTTTCTTTCTCTCTTCTGTACTTTTTTCAAGCTTTGTACTTTTTTACCGTCGTCGGAAATTGATTTTTTCTTCCCCAAATTTTCTCGGCTTCGGTCAAAGTATCCAGATTGGATTGACCGAAATCCGACACGCACCCCGCACCCGCACCCGCACCAGAGTCGTGTCGAGACGGGTTCGCGTGCAAAAATGAAGAGTCCGCGCAACTTAGGTTTTATGCGGGATGGGAAAATGGAATAACAAAAACATAACTCATTCATGTTTCTATTACATGCATAGCACAATTAGCAATCAAACCATTCCCTAAGAACTGATGACTGCATTGAAACTTTGTGTGACTTGACGTGCATTGACAACCTTGACAACCCTAGATATTGAAATCGACCCATTGTTAACTTTTTGACATGAAATTACACTACATTGCCTCTTTAGTAAACTTTGTTCTAATACAATGGCTGCTTAGGTACAAGATGAAACGGAAGAAATGTTTCCGCATTTTTTTCTCTTGATAACTGTGAAAATCCCCGAGAAATGTTCCCATTGTTATTCATACCAAGACTATATCCTCATCCTATTTCAAATATTATACTCAAAAGGTACATAAAATCTACTTTATGACAAAGAGGTTCAATGTTGGATTTAATAGATGAAGAGTGTCACAAAAGACTTAAAAGTAAGCTTACATAGTGGTGGTTAGACCTACTTTGTTGTTGGCAATGTTGGCCAAATAAGAATACACATGTTCAGAAGAAGAAGGTTAGTTGAGATGAGGATGCTCAGATGAATGTGGGGTATACTAGGAGAGATAAATTAGGAACGACATTACACGAGAAGGTTAGTTGAGATGAGGATGCTCAGATGAATGTGTGAATATACTAGGAGAAAATCAAAATTAGAACGACATTATACGACAAGGTTGGGAGTGGCCTCCTGGGGGATAAGATGAGGGAAGTCAACCTGAGATGGTTCGAACACGTGAATGGGAGCATAAGATGCACCAGTGAGGAGGTGTGAGAGGTTGGCTATAGTAGGTTTTAGGAGAGCAGAGGTAGACCGAAGAAGAACAAGAGGGAGATTTATTAGACATGACATGACACTCACATCTTCAGCTTAATGAAGACATGATCCTAGAAGGAAGATTTGGAGTCGAGGATAACGGGTCAAAGGGTAATAGGTAGCTTAAGCATTATAAGTATTAGTTAGTATATGCATAGTATCTTAATTCACCTAATTTCACTATTAATGTTCTATTATCTTGCTACTTTGCTGCCGGGTTTTTATCTTCCTATTGTGTTTTGATAACATTTGTGTTTTGATAACATTGTTTTTTAGCACCCCACAAAGTAGGGGTAAGGTATGTATATATCCTACTCTCCTCAAACCCTACTTGTAGGATTACAATAGGTATGTTGTTGTTGCCTAGGGACTATAGGAAGTACAAAGGGAATATAAACAATGCATTCCTCTTTAGTCCCTATGACACCGTAAGGGGTCGTTTTGGTAGGTGTATAAGAATAATGCAAAATAAGATGCATTAGTAATGCTTGCATTAGTAGTGTTTGCATTAGTAATGCCTGCATTAGTAATGCCCTGCATTAGTTATGCAAACATTATTTCTTATACATTGTTTGGTTTGATGTACTAAAAATAACAAAACTTGCATTAATTTCTATTAAAAACCATACATGTTTACAAAAATATCCTTCACCACTTTATTATTTGTACACATCGTTGCAACAAAGTTATTTGTTAAACATCAGAAACTATTCCTTTGCTAAAACATCATTAACTCTTCATTCTTTTTTTTCAAAAATAATATTAACTAATTATACTATTGCGTTAAAATATTTTATGAAAAAATTGGCAAACAATTTCTTTTGTCTACATTGAAAAACAAAGCATTTAGGTTGTCATCAAATACTTATACATACAGGAAAGTGATGCAATCAACTCAAGAAAAGAGAGTAATTTACTTTTTTCACATCTAATTATTACTTGACTATTAAGATAAATCAACTAAATCAGATTCCTTTTAAAACAAAAAAAATTCTACCTTAATTTTTTATTCATATTTTAGGAGGAATTTATGTACTACTAATTAAGAAAATAACGGAGGTGAAAAAAGAATAAGTTTTGTTTTTTTGGGAGTTAATAAGTTGGGGTGAGGCAGTGGGTTGCTTAAAATTTTCTAGCGTCACAACCAATAAATTTTTTAATTAAATTTATATTATTTTTTTAAAAAAAAAAAAATAGTTAAGAGGCCATAAAATCTATGAAGACACCAACAAATTACAAGATTAATGAAAAAGCAAATTCAAAATTTATGACAAAAAAAAATGAAAAGACTTTAAGGGTGGTTTTGTAATTATTAAATCTAATGCAAAGGGTTAAAATGCTATGTATTCTAATACTAGAATTCCTTGTATTAGTAATACACACAACTTAATACACAATAGAGTGTATAACTAATGCTTGCATTAGTTATCATGGTATGAAAAAAGTAACCAAACAAAGTATTGCTAATACACACATCTAATGCATGCATTATATTTTAATACACTCTACCAAACGACCCCCAGTGTATAAAAGACGGATTCATGGGATTTATGGAAATGTGGAGAACAACTTTGAGACGACTTTAGTATGGAGCACGAGGCTAGCCAGAGCTTGCTGCAGTGCCAGTTGATTGCTTGTCTTATTTACCGTTTTCTTGCGGGGCCACGCCCGTGGTCACAATGCACTCCTCCGCACAAGCCCATCACTGAGCTTGACCAATATGATTGATAGTTTTAAGTTTACCTATTGCAGTTCTCCAAAGACACAAAACTTTGGGCCGGTGAGCAAAGAGCCACAAAGGAACTGTCAGGAATGGTATAAAAGGAACCAGACTGAATTAATCAGTTACTGGCTTTTCTGCGGTTGTAGCCCAATCCTTGGGACCTGAATGCACAAATTTCTTAAATGGAAAGAGGCTTTCCTGGGCAAGAAACCCAACCAACTTAACTTACAGTTTTTCAAAGCTCAGGGACTACACGACTTGCACTTAACAATTTATGACTTCACCCAGCAGCTGCGGAAAGAGTTCTCTAAAAATAATCCATGGGAAAGGATAACACTATTTTTAATATTTCAGGACAGGAATA
>JAJJBR010000315.1:0-14680 GCA_022817965.1 Solanum lycopersicoides
GGACAAGTTTGTCCACCTTAAGGCATAGAAATTTAAAGATTCGTTGAAGGATAAAATCGCAACAAAGCTAGCTTAAGGTGCAAAGGGACAAATATTGTCCACCTTAAGGCATGGAAATTTAAAGAACCTTTTAAAGATACACCAGTCAAAAGGCCAACTTAAGGTGCAAAGGGACAAATCTTGTCCACCTTAAGACATGAAAATTTAAAGATCCTTTGAGTATACACTCGTGGAAACTCTAGCTTAAGATGCAAAGGGACAAGTTTGTCCACCTTAAAGCATAGAAATTTAAAGATTCGTTGAAGGATAAAATCGCAACAAAGCTAGCTTAAGGTACAAAGGGACAAACCTCGCCCACCTTAAGGCATGAAATTCAATTACATGCGCATTTGTAGACTTTGAACACTTCTACTTACATACTTGAAGTCTTACATTTATACATAGAGTATTTGAATACAACAACTTGTATACTTGGAGGATTTGGATACTTCAAATAATAAACTCGAAGAATATAAAGACTTCAATTTGTATACTTGATCTAATTTAAAGACTTCAACTGTACTAATAAGAGACTCATATTTTATAAAGGTTTGCCCCCTCCATTGACCCATCAATACTTCGTGCAAGTATAAAGTTTGATGAGACAAAAGATAAAATAAAATATATATCGCTTTGACTTTCATGCAATAGATCAAAGTGGAAATATTTTTTTTTGACACTCATGCAACTGAACTTAGAATATGGTTCTAAGCGCCTACGTACCTCAATGAAGAGGATCAAGTCACAACGTAGTTCTGGGGATAAAAAATTTTTTTTTTTTTTTTGGTTGTGCCGTACACAGTTTATACTCTTGCGGGCCAGGAGTGCATGCAGTTTAGGCTCGTACCTTAAGGAGCATTATCTTACTTCAAGGATAGTACCTCTTTAGGAATTTGGCATTAATAGGACCGATCCTTAAGCCATTAGCATCAACAAGCTTGTAAGCACCATTTGAATATGCTTCTTGTACAACATATGGTCCATCCCACTTTGAGGTAAATTTGCCCCCAGACTTGTGTGAAGTAATGATGGGTCTTCTTACCGCGAGAACTTGGTCTCCAACTTGAAAGCACCTCAGGCGAACCTTCTTATTAAAAGCACGAGATAGACGAGCTTGATAACATTCAAGGTTTTGTTGGGCCTCTAGCCTCTTTTCATCAAGTGCTTCTAACTCAGCAAGACGCAATCGAGCATTTTCTTCCTCAGTGAGCCCTTCTTGAATAGCAAGTCTTAACGAGGGTATTTGACGCTCGAGCGGCAGGACAGCTTCAACTCCAAAAGCAAGTGAATATGGTGTTGCTTGAGTTGGTGTGCGATATGTTGTCCTATATGCCCACAAAGCTTCTTCCATTCTTTCATGCCAATCCCGTTTGGATTTGGAGACAACTTTCTTGAGCAGGTTGCATAGAGTCTTATTGAATGCTTCAGCAAGACCATTAGCGGCAGCATGGTACATAGAAGATTTACGTTGCTTAAAGTCAAAAAGATCACAAATCTTGTTCATTAACTTGTTATCAAATGGTTTGCCATTGTCTGTTATTATATAGCGAGGGATGCCAAAGCGATAGATAATATTTACTCGGATAAAATTTGCAACATTCTCTTTCTTCACCTCTTTAAGAGCGACAGCTTCAGCCCATTTTGAAAAGTAATCAGTTGCAGCCAAGATGTACAAGTGTCCACCAGAAGACTTTGGTAATGGTCCTACAACATCCAGTCCCCAAGCGTCAAATGGCCAAGATGCGATGGTTGGGTGCAATACTTCGGGTGGCTGATGAATGAAATTCGCATGAAATTGACAAGCATCGCACCTCCTGGCGTAATATAAGCAATCTTTCACCATGGTTGGCCAGTAATACCCCATCCTCTTTATGTGAAAGTGAAGTTTTGGTCCAGATTGATGTGATCCACATACTCCTGAGTGTGCTTCTTGCAGAGCTTGAATCGCTTCTTCCTCTCCCAAACATCGTAATAACACGCCCTCAAATGATCGCCTATACAATGTGTCCTTGTAGTAAAGGAAACGAGGTGCACGACGACGTATGTCAGTTCTTCTTCTTGGATTTTCTGGAAGTATCCCATAACACAGGTAGTCAATGATGGGTTGTCTCCAATCTTCCTTCGCGGCTTCAACAATGGCGACGATATGATCAAGCTCATTTTCAATATATTCTTCCTCATTTGACGGTGGTACTATCCATTTTTGACAGACAGTTACTTGCGTTTGATCAGGAAGGGTTAGCGTTGAAGCTAGAGTAGCCAATGCATCAGCTTTCTTATTCTCTGTTCTACGCACATGTTGAAGGGTTACATCTCCAAGCCATCCTATCAACTTTTGAGCATAATCATGATAAGGGCGCAATTCAGGCTTTTTTACCTCATAACTTCCCAAGAGTTGATTAATCACCAATTGAGAGTCACCAAAGACCTGTAAATGTAATTGTTTCATGTCAACGGCCATTTCAAGTCCAAGTATCAGTGCTTGGTATTCAGCGACATTATTGGAGCAACATTGTTTCAGAGTAAAAGAGAATGGTAGAATCTCTTCTTGTGAAGTGATGAACACCACGCCAGCACCAGCTCCGCCGCGATGTGCAGCCCCGTCAAAGTACATTTTCCAAGGAGGTTGAACTTCAATTAACATCGCGTCTTCATCAGGAAACTCATCAGTTAACTCCCAATCATTTGGTATAGGATGATCTGCTAAGAAATCCGCTAGTGCTTGTCCCTTCACGGATTTTTGAGGAATGTACACAATCTCAAATTGTTGGAATTGGAGGTACCATCTTGCTAGTCGGTCACTAAGGACAGGTTTTGACATAACAAACTTGATGGGATTTGCTTTAGAAATAAGGCGGACAACATGAGCTTGGAAATAATGCTTCATCTTTTGAATTGAGAAGACCAGTGCCAAGCATAACTTTTCAATTGGCGAATAATTTAGCTCATTTGGCGTCATCGTTCTACTTAAGTAATAAAGAGCATTTTCTTTGCCTTCACTATTCTCTTGAGCTAACAGGGCTCCTACAGACCTTTCTTGTGCTGCAATGTAGAGTATCAATGGTTTTCCAGGTATAGGGGCTGCCAAAACCGGAGGTTTCGCTAGATACGATTTGATACTTTTAAAGGCATCGCTACATGTTTGGTCCCAATTAAAAGGAGCACCTTTTTTCATGAGATGACTGAATGGTTGACATCTCCCCGCTAGATTTGAGATGAACCTTCTCAAGTAGGCTAACTTTCCTTGGAGACTTTTTAACTCATGAATATCTCGAGGTTCAGGCATCTTTGATATTGCATCGACTTTGGCTTGATCAATTTCAATTCCTCGATGTCTCACAATAAAGCCAAGGAACTTGCCGGAAGTAACTCCGAAGGCACATTTCAATGGATTCATCCTTAGTTGATATCTTCGGAGTAACTCAAACACCATCCTTAAGTCTTTCAAATGATCACCCCTCTTCCTCGACTTTACTACCAAATCATCAACATAACATTCAACATTTTTATGGAGCAAGTCATCAAAGATATTTTGCATAGCCCTTTGATATGTGGCACCAGCATTCTTTAAACCAAATGGCATCACTTTGTAGCAATAAATACCTTTTGGCGTGCGAAATGCAGTGAGTTCTTCATCTTTTGGTGACATGCGGATTTGATTATATCCAGAAGAACCATCCATGAACGACATTGCCTCATAACCAGTGGTGGCATCAATCATCAACTCTGGAATGGGAAGAGGAAACTCATCTTTAGGGCATGCATTATTGAGATCTCTAAAGTCAACGCAAACTCGAATTTGACCATTCTTCTTCCTCACAGGAACAATACTTGAAATCCATGTAGGATATTTGACCTCACGAATAAAGCCTGCCTCAATAAGTTTGTTAACTTCATTTTCTATCAACGGAATCAAGTCTGGTCTAAAACGTCTTTGAGCTTGTTTAACAGGACGAGAACCATTTTTGACTGCCAATTGATGGACCGCTACTCTAGGATTCAATCCAGGCATTTCTTTATAACTCCAAGCAAAGACATCTCTATATTCTTTGAGTATATTCATGTAAGCGACTTCTTCATCAATTTCTAGAAACGCACTTAAGTAAGTTGGCTTTGGGTCTTCATCAGTGCCAAGGTTAACTTCCTTCAAAGGGTCTATTGTGATCTTTACTCCTTCTTCAAGTTCTGGTGGGGCATCTTTAGCATCTTCCTCTTCCACAGGATCATTGTCATTGACAGATATATGACAACACGAGACAATATCTTCTACCTCTTCCTCAATCTTCTTTTGAGGCAAAGAATCGTACTCATTTTGGATTGTTACATGATTTGAGGAACCTACACTTTCTTCATCTTCCTCGCGCTCTTTGGTGTAAACCACAGTATGAACCTTTGCCTTGAGTTCCTCTTTACAGGAAACCACAAGTTCCACTCGTCGCCTCATCCTAGAAGGAATCAAACTTCTGAAATCCTTTCGAATCAAATGTGAAGTAGGCGTTGTAACTTTTAAATAACTTCTCAGGTTCTTGTTATTCTTCTTCAAAGGACCTAACCTCTCAAACACAGAAATTCTTGCAGTCGCTTTACCAAGTCGATCAAAGACTGAAGGCCTTTTGTTGGGAGCAGTGACGTCATCTTCAAAAGTTATATGATTATTGCTGGCCCTTCTTATGGAAATGCGAATTGGCGGCGGTTGGCTATAACCTAGGCCTTCACGCGCTTTCCTAGTTGTATCTTCTGATGTGAGTTTCCCTAGCGCTGATGGCTCACTAGGGTTGTATCCTGCCTTCACAAATAACTTGTAAGCATTGGGATCAAAACCTTCTTTTGTGCGTTTTGTAGGGAGAGTCATATCTCGCACTTGATCTTGAGCGACTGACTTTTCTGGCAACTTTAAAGACAAGTTTATTGCATCAATCCGTCTGATAGGAAGAGTTAGCCCTCTCAATGCATTTTCTTTAAGGCTAGATGGTTGATCTTGTTCTTTCTTCACTTTTGGAACATAGCAAAGCCTAGAAGTCAGCTTCTTCTTTGAAGACAGGATCTTCCCTTCATTAAGAATGGGACAAGAGTCTTTAGTGTCAATTTTCACCTTTTCGATAGCCGCATTAATTCTTTTGCTTATGATCTTATCAATCTTGATTGATTTGACGTCATTGGATTTGACCCCTTTAACAACATAATTTCTCAAATAGAATTTCGCATCCGCAAAGTGTGTCTCAACTTCGGTGAAAGGATTATCATCTGCAACTATCTTTCTTTCAATTCCACCTTCAAGATATTTCAAACATTGATAGTACGAAGATGAGACAATTCTATTCTCATGTACCCAAGGCCTGCCAAGTAATATATTGTATGATGTCTTTGCGTCGATCACATGCATCCATGCGCTTGATCGCAAATCTTCCATGTGGATCTCTAATTTAATAGAGCCTATGGACCTCTGCCCGCCTTGATTAAATCCTTGTATCAACAGACGACTTTCACTAAGTTCCCCAGTCGTGATGCCAAGTTCCTTCAATGTGTGGATAGGCAAAATGTTGACTCCAGATCCTTCATCTATTAAGATTCTATTTATCTTCTTCTCTAGCACATGACCCACCATATACAAAGGACGATTGTGTAGTGTTTCACCAAATAGAAGATCGTTATCTGTAAATGTGATTTTAGTATCACAGACATGTGCTTCTTGGGAAGAAAGTTCACTAGATTTTTCAGAAGATGAAAGAGACATCATTTCTGAGATTTCCCTTCTATCTTTTTCTTCTTCCCTAGGAGACACTTTTGATGAGGATTCACTCGTTGTTCCTTCTTTTACAGTAGGAGGCACCTTCATTGTTTCTTCTTTATCCGCATTGAAACATGATGCCTCGACATTGCCTTGAGTAGACTTTGTGTCGAACGAGCTTGGCAAAAATTCCTCTAGAGTCACAAGACGTCGAGGTTTTTGGTTGTGATGCACTTCAGCCTTTGCCCTTTTGGGGTGCTTGATTGATTTTTGCTTCTCTGATTTCTTCACCATTTTTTCTCTAACCGGTTTCTCGGATAATTTTTTTTGTAAGCTTGACTTGTTACGTCTTCGCCTAGTTACAAGAATCCAACCCTCATCACCATCTATGTCAACGTCCTGGTCTACTGGCTCTTCTTCATGCTTTTCAGAGATATATATTTGGACCGGATCAAGTGACCCAAACGTGATAGAGATCTGGTTAGAACTAGCCTTCTCATCATCAAGGATAATTTTATTTTCGTTAACCAATCGCATCACTCTATCCTTAAAGACAAAACATTTTTCAAGAGGATGACTCACAAGTCTGTGATACTTGCAATAATTTGGGTCATCAGTTTTTCCAGCTTCATCGGGTCGCTTCATCTCTGGCAAGTCAATGAGCTTTAACTCAAGCAATTCATCAAAAATTTCAGAAACGTCAGAATCCAAGAAGGGATACTTTTTTTCTTGCATCTCCCTCAGCGTCGACTTTTGATTTGAACGTGCTTGGAAAGTCGTTCGCACATTTTGTTTTACGCCCTCATTCGTAGTGAACTTTGCGGGCGACACATTTACACTCATGGATTCTTTGTTGTCATTTCTGGGCAGAAACTTGCTCCATCTTTTGGGTTCCTGCTTGTCCCTTCCTTTGCGAGGATCATGGACAATAGTCATATCTTTTCCGGCAGATGACATGCTCAACTCCATATCATGAGCGCGAGTAGCTAAATCCTCAAAGGATTTTGGTTTTATTCCTTGCAAGATGTAAAGAAGCTCCCAGTGCATTCCTTGAATACACATTTCGATTGCAGAAGCTTCACTAAGCCTATCCTTGCAATTTAGGCTAGCGTTCCTCCATCGATTTATGAAATCTATAACCGGTTCATCCTTCCTTTGGCGAGTATTCGTGAGTTCTACCATGCTCACTGTACGCCTTGTGCTATAGAAGCGATTGAGAAACTCGTGCTCTAATTGCTCCCAACTGTCAATAGAGTTAGGTTCGAGATCCGTGTACCAATCAAAGGCATTTCCTTTTAGAGAGCGAACAAACTGTTTGACAAGATGGTCTCCATAGGTTCCAGCATTATTACATGTCTCCACGAAGTGCGCGACATGTTGTTTCGGATTTCCTTTTCCCTCAAATTGTTGAAATTTGGGAGGTTGATAACCAGCAGGCATTTTAAAGTTATCAATCCTAGCAGTGTATGGCTTAGCATACATATGAGAAGATTTGGTGGAGACTTCATACTTATCCTTGATAGTGCCTTCAATAAACTCCTTCAAGCGATCGAGTGGGATCATTCCTTCAGAAGAAACTGGCATCTCTTTAACAAACGGGACTTTCTTGGCAGGATCTTCGATTTCTTGAACTTCGATACCCTTTCCAGGCGCATGACTAGCATCTCCATCTAAAAGTCCTTCCATTCTATCCATCAACTTATCAATTCGAGACTCTTGGTTTTGTACATGCTTTGTCAATCCTTCAACCAACTTCGTCAGATTTGCGAGTTGTTCCTCAGGAGAGGAAGCAGCAGTCACCATCGTTTGCATGACCATTGGAGATGCAGGAGAGTAGCACGGATTGTCACGTAAGTTAATCTTCAACGGACTCACGTTACGCGATGTACGTGGAGATGATTCATAAGTTGAATCACAGTTCTCCCTTGCGATAGAGCTCGTGGAACCAGATTGCTCAAGGAGAGCCAATGTTTTCTTGATCTTTTGAGCAACACTGCTTCCTCCTTCTAGAGCATTTGTGGAGAAACTTGCTCCTTTTGGAGTCGAAGACCCAAAAACAGGAGTTGATGCAGATGACACTTGGAGTGTTTGTTGTCCTAGTGTAGCAGCCTTGCTTCTCGTAACAACTCCGAAGCTTCCAAAGGTAACACCAAGGATGCCTTCAACTTCGGTAGAGAACTTGGAGTTAGTAGCCTTAGAGGCAGTTGATCGAGAGTTGTTGTTCATGGAAGTCATCTCGATATTCTTTGATGCTTGAAAAGTTGAGATGAGAGGTAGAGATTGTCCCACTGGGCGTGCCAGAATAACAATTTCGCGTCGAGAAAACAATAATCAAGAACGGAAAATTATAGCAACAATCGTTTTATTATTTCAAGTGCGAGTGTTACAATCTCTATAATTCCTCTGAATTCGCCTTTTCAATATATAAATTCAAGGACTTTAAAGCTTGTTCTTGAATCTCTAACGAACTTGAACTTGAACTTTATCTTGATCCTGACTTTTATTTGAATTCAAGGGCTTCGAGCTTGTTCTTGAATCCGATGGTCTTGATCTTGATCGTTCTTGAACTTGAATGCTTGAATTCTTAAACTTGTAGCTTTATAGAGAATTAAATGGCGTTTGTACCACGGATTTTCTCTAGCTTCTTGTTTTTTATTTTCTCTTCTTTTTTCTGAATTATGAGGACCCCTATTTATAGTTTTAGAATAGAGGAGTTGCGATTGGAATAGGATTCCGTTCGGCCAATCAGATTTAAGTGACATGGCATATGGCTTTATGGAGCGGGCTTGTCATCTTTGACATATGTCATGATTCTATTGGTTTCTTATTTGACTTGGCATGCCACATCATTTGCACATGTGGCGCCAAGATGGGCCTCTAGAATGAGGTGGAATTGGGCTCAACAAATTGTAGCCCAAATTAATTAATTTGGATTTTAATTAAGTCCATATTTGTTGGACTTAAATATTTAAATCAAGTATATCAATCCATAATATTTATTTGGATTAATATATTTATGAATTTAATATAATCCGAATCATTTTATAAATTTATATTTAATAAATTTTAAATGATTACAAATGCCCCCTGCTTCAAGTCTTGTCGAGATAATCTATCTTTTAAAGACTAGGCTTGAAGCATTAACCGGTTACTAAATTCACCTTAGTTAAAAAAAATGAACTATAATTGAATTAGGAATTGTAATCCTACTCAATTTCATATTCATTTATTTATTTATTTATTTATTGTCTTAGTCAAAAAAAGAAATTGTAATTGAACTAGGAATTGTAAACCTACTCAATTTCATATTCATATATATGTTTTTATTGCCTTAGTAAAAAAAGGAATTGTAATTGAACTAGGAATTGTAATCCTACTCAATTTCATATTCATATATATGTTTTATTGCCCAAGCCAAAAGGAATTGTAATTGAATTAGGAGAAGAATTTTATTCCCACCACATGACATCTATAAATAGATACATTGTCTCCACAATTTTATCTTCAATTTCAGATTGTGAGCCTATGACAAAAGGCCATATTCAAGGTAATCTTCCTCTTTTTTTTTTTTAATTTTCGTCACTCTTTTACAGCTTGACATGTCTGTCGTAGAAAATTCATATCTAATTGTAGAAAATTCTAAATCATGAACCGTTTGAATTTTTAGAAACTAGACTTCTTGATCTCAAACATATCCAAAACTCAGAATTTAATACCTTCAGAATCTTTCTAGATGATTTTTCGAAGTTAGCTCTAGATTCTGCCATGCTAAAAAATTTCAGATTTGTGTGACTTACTAAAAATCTCGTTGTCTTGACGTAGGAACGACGAAATCACAATCTGCTTGATGATTCCGAATCTAGACATAAAGGTCTATAACATATCCAAGATTCAAGATTTAATACCTTCCGGGTCTCAAACATCTTGACGGGTAACAATCTCTCCTTCACTTGTAATTTCCTCCTCTTTTTTTTTTTTTTTTTTTTTTTTTTTGTAGATCAACAAAAACAATTTATATTTACGGAGGCTACATAATGGCAAGATTTATCACATAAAAATATGTTTAACGTCCCCGCCTAAAAGAAATACTCTCAAGGTGTTTCATGGCCCCGAATGCTTAACCAACTTAAAACTTTACTAGAATACCGTGTAACGCTCCCACCTTGAAAATAAACTCAAGGTGTTACAAGGTCCCTAGTTTTTAACCATGAAACTTTACTAAAATACCGTGTAACGCTCCCGCCTTGAAAATAAACTCAAGGTGTTACAAGGTCCCGAATGGTTAACCAACTTGAAGTTTTACTAGAACACCGTGTAACACTCCCGCCTTGAAAATAAACTCAAGGTGTTACAAGATCCCGAATGCTTAACCAACTTGAAGTTTTACTAAAATACCGTGTAACGCTCCCGCCTTGAAAATAAACTCAAGGTGTTACAAGGTCCGGAATGCTTAACCAACTTGAAGCTTTACTAGAATACCGTGTAACGCTCCCGCCTTGAAAATAAACTCAAGGTGTTACAAGGTCCCAAATGCTTAACCAACTTGAACTTTTACTAGAATACCGTGTAACACTCCCGCCTTGAAAATAAACTCAAGATGTTACAAGATCCCGAATGCTTAATCAACTTGAAGTTTTACTAAAATACCGTGTAACACTCCCGCCTTGAAAATAAACTCAAGGTGTTACAAGGTACGGAATGCTTAACCAACTTGAAGCTTTACTAGAATACCGCGTAACGCTTCCGCCTTGAAAATAAATTCAAGGTGTTACAAGGTCCCGAATGTTTTACCAACTTGAAGCTTTACTAGAATACCGCGTAACGCTTCCGCCTTGAAAATAAATTCAAGGTGTTACAAGGTCCCGAATGTTTTACCAACTTGAAGCTTTACTATAATACCGTGTAACGCTCCCGCCTTGAAAATAAACTCAAGGTGTTACAAGGTCCCGAATGCTTAACCAACTTGAAGCTTTAATAGGATACCGTGTAACGCTCCCGCCTTAAAATAAACTCTAGGTGTTACAAGGTCCCGAATGCTTGACCAACTTGAAGCTTTAATAGGATAGCATGTAACGCTCCCGCCTTGAAAATAAACTCAAGGTGTTACAAGGTCCCGAATGCTTGACCATGAAGCTAACTAGAATACCGTGTAACACTCCCGCCTTGAAAATAAACTCAAGGTGTTACAAGGTCTTCAATACTTAACCAACTTGAGGCAGGATAAACCCGTGAAAATACCAGTTTAAGGTGCAAAGGGACAAATATTGTCTACCTAAAGCCATGAAAATTTAAAGATCCTTTAAAAATAAATCTGTGGAAACTCTAGCTTAAGGTGCAAAGGGACAAGTTTGTCCACCTTAAGACATAGAAATTTAAAGATTCGTTGAAGGATAAAATCGCAACAAAGCTAGCTTAAGGTGCAAAGGGACAAATATTGTCCACCTTAAGGCATGGAAATTTAAAGATCCTTTTAAATATACACCAGTCAAAAGGCCAACTTAAGGTGCAAAGGGACAAATCTTGTCCACCTTAAGACATGAAAATTTAAAGATCCTTTGAGTATACACTCGTGGAAACTCTAGCTTAAGATGCAAAGGGACAAGTTTGTCCACCTTAAAGCATAGAAATTTAAAGATTCGTTGAAGGATAAAATCGCAACAAAGCTAGCTTAAGGTACAAAGGGACAAACCTCGCCCACCTTAAGGCATGAAATTCAATTACATGCGCATTTGTAGACTTTGAACACTTCTACTTACATACTTGAAGTCTTACATTTATACATAGAGTATTTGAATACAACAACTTGTATACTTGGAGGATTTGGATACTTCAAATAATAAACTCGAAGAATATAAAGACTTCAATTTGTATACTTGATCTAATTTAAAGACTTCAACTGTACTAATAAGAGACTCATATTTTATAAAGGTTTGCCCCCTCCATTGACCCATCAATACTTCGTGCAAGTCTAAAGTTTGATGAGACAAAAGATAAAATAAAATATATATCGCTTTGACTTTCATGCAATAGATCAAAGTGGAAATATTTTTTTTTTGACACTCATGCAACTGAACTTAGAATATGGTTCTAAGCGCCTACGTACCTCAATGAAGAGGATCAAGTCACAACGTAGTTCTGGGGATTTGAGTAAATTTTTTTTTTTTTTTTGGTTGTGCCGTACACAGTTTATACTCTTGCGGGCCAGGAGTGGCATGCAGTTTAGGCTCGTACCTTAAGGAGCATTATCTTACTTCAAGGATAGTACCTCTTTAGGAATTTGGCATTAATAGGACCGATCCTTAAGCCATTAGCATCAACAAGCTTGTAAGCACCATTTGAATATGCTTCTTGTACAACATATGGTCCATCCCACTTTGAGGTAAATTTGCCCCCAGACTTGTGTGAAGTAATGATGGGTCTTCTTACCGCGAGAACTTGGTCTCCAACTTGAAAGCACCTCAGGCGAACCTTCTTATTAAAAGCACGAGATAGACGAGCTTGATAACATTCAAGGTTTTGTTGGGCCTCTAGCCTCTTTTCATCAAGTGCTTCTAACTCAGCAAGACGCAATCGAGCATTTTCTTCCTCAGTGAGCCCTTCTTGAATAGCAAGTCTTAACGAGGGTATTTGACGCTCGAGCGGCAGGACAGCTTCAACTCCAAAAGCAAGTGAATATGGTGTTGCTTGAGTTGGTGTGCGATATGTTGTCCTATATGCCCACAAAGCTTCTTCCATTCTTTCATGCCAATCCCGTTTGGATTTGGAGACAACTTTCTTGAGCAGGTTGCATAGAGTCTTATTGAATGCTTCAGCAAGACCATTAGCGGCAGCATGGTACATAGAAGATTTACGTTGCTTAAAGTCAAAAAGATCACAAATCTTGTTCATTAACTTGTTATCAAATGGTTTGCCATTGTCTGTTATTATATAGCGAGGGATGCCAAAGCGATAGATAATATTTACTCGGATAAAATTTGCAACATTCTCTTTCTTCACCTCTTTAAGAGCGACAGCTTCAGCCCATTTTGAAAAGTAATCAGTTGCAGCCAAGATGTACAAGTGTCCACCAGAAGACTTTGGTAATGGTCCTACAACATCCAGTCCCCAAGCGTCAAATGGCCAAGATGCGATGGTTGGGTGCAATACTTCGGGTGGCTGATGAATGAAATTCGCATGAAATTGACAAGCATCGCACCTCCTGGCGTAATATAAGCAATCTTTCACCATGGTTGGCCAGTAATACCCCATCCTCTTTATGTGAAAGTGAAGTTTTGGTCCAGATTGATGTGATCCACATACTCCTGAGTGTGCTTCTTGCAGAGCTTGAATCGCTTCTTCCTCTCCCAAACATCGTAATAACACGCCCTCAAATGATCGCCTATACAATGTGTCCTTGTAGTAAAGGAAACGAGGTGCACGACGACGTATGTCAGTTCTTCTTCTTGGATTTTCTGGAAGTATCCCATAACACAGGTAGTCAATGATGGGTTGTCTCCAATCTTCCTTCGCGGCTTCAACAATGGCGACGATATGATCAAGCTCATTTTCAATATATTCTTCCTCATTTGACGGTGGTACTATCCATTTTTGACAGACAGTTACTTGCGTTTGATCAGGAAGGGTTAGCGTTGAAGCTAGAGTAGCCAATGCATCAGCTTTCTTATTCTCTGTTCTACGCACATGTTGAAGGGTTACATCTCCAAGCCATCCTATCAACTTTTGAGCATAATCATGATAAGGGCGCAATTCAGGCTTTTTTACCTCATAACTTCCCAAGAGTTGATTAATCACCAATTGAGAGTCACCAAAGACCTGTAAATGTAATTGTTTCATGTCAACGGCCATTTCAAGTCCAAGTATCAGTGCTTGGTATTCAGCGACATTATTGGAGCAACATTGTTTCAGAGTAAAAGAGAATGGTAGAATCTCTTCTTGTGAAGTGATGAACACCACGCCAGCACCAGCTCCGCCGCGATGTGCAGCCCCGTCAAAGTACATTTTCCAAGGAGGTTGAACTTCAATTAACATCGCGTCTTCATCAGGAAACTCATCAGTTAACTCCCAATCATTTGGTATAGGATGATCTGCTAAGAAATCCGCTAGTGCTTGTCCCTTCACGGATTTTTGAGGAATGTACACAATCTCAAATTGTTGGAATTGGAGGTACCATCTTGCTAGTCGGTCACTAAGGACAGGTTTTGACATAACAAACTTGATGGGATTTGCTTTAGAAATAAGGCGGACAACATGAGCTTGGAAATAATGCTTCATCTTTTGAATTGAGAAGACCAGTGCCAAGCATAACTTTTCAATTGGCGAATAATTTAGCTCATTTGGCGTCATCGTTCTACTTAAGTAATAAAGAGCATTTTCTTTGCCTTCACTATTCTCTTGAGCTAACAGGGCTCCTACAGACCTTTCTTGTGCTGCAATGTAGAGTATCAATGGTTTTCCAGGTATAGGGGCTGCCAAAACCGGAGGTTTCGCTAGATACGATTTGATACTTTTAAAGGCATCGCTACATGTTTGGTCCCAATTAAAAGGAGCACCTTTTTTCATGAGATGACTGAATGGTTGACATCTCCCCGCTAGATTTGAGATGAACCTTCTCAAGTAGGCTAACTTTCCTTGGAGACTTTTTAACTCATGAATATCTCGAGGTTCAGGCATCTTTGATATTGCATCGACTTTGGCTTGATCAATTTCAATTCCTCGATGTCTCACAATAAAGCCAAGGAACTTGCCGGAAGTAACTCCGAAGGCACATTTCAATGGATTCATCCTTAGTTGATATCTTCGGAGTAACTCAAACACCATCCTTAAGTCTTTCAAATGATCACCCCTCTTCCTCGACTTTACTACCAAACTTGATGCTTGCCTCCTAAAAAATGTTGAATGTTATGTGATTGATTT
>JAJJBR010000316.1:0-28347 GCA_022817965.1 Solanum lycopersicoides
GGGCACTGCACCAATTTGAGAGGAGTGAGCAACTTTAACGTCGAAGACTTACTAGTTGACTGGATATATGTATAGAAGAGAATAATTAGTAACTACATCACAACGAATTTGGTAGTTCTAACTCAGTATGTCAGAGCGTAAGACTTGGTAAAGTATTGTATGGGAAATATGCGATGCTTAATTTCGACAGAATGAGTCATGGAACGAAGCCGTGCAACATCGTGCCCTTGTATGACAAGCCTAGAGACGATGACACACGTAACGGAGGGAACAATATATGGAAAAAATTCCTGAAGCTAAAATCAATTAATGATCAATTACTAAAAGACTAGTGACAGCATTGTATTGCATGTAAGGTGTTTGATGAAAATTCCCATTAGTAAAGAAAGTGCAAACTGCCAAGAAGCAATGAAAGGCAATGAAGCATCACAATCCCAAAATTTGTTGTAAACTTCTGGAATAAAGATGCAAGAAAATGTAACCACCACACGTCTAAAGTAGACACCATCATCCAATGAAGGAATGATCCTTTGCAAAACCATCAGCATGACCATAATATTTCTACAAATTGTTGTGTCTGAAAATAAAAATGAGCATGAGAAAGAAACAATGTGCAGGTTCAAGAACGAGATCCATCACAAGATGGATATTCAGAATAATCTAAAAGGCAAAACGTGAATGGAAGAATGATAGTACATACAGGTTGGAAAGAAAGAAGTCAGCTAAGGGAAATTAACACAATGGAAACAGTAAGTATGAAGCTAGAAATTCCTCAACCCGTCAATAGTCTCGTCAAGTTTTTGATACATACGAAGACCCAACCATCCCAAAAATAACCCAAAGTCAGTCGAGGAAGACGAAAACAATAGCAAAAACCACACAATCGCATCTACAACAATGCCAATAACGAAAAACAATCCAACAAATATGCTGAACTCTCCTCAAATCTGTGCCACAAACCTTAGAGCAAATAGACTGAAATCCATTCAAACAGTAATGTCCCAAGTTAAACATACTCCTCCATGCTATCATTTCCACCAAGCAAGGATACCCTCTATAACATTCCATGAGGAGGACTTCATGAACAAAATGGCTAGCAGATGCAGGTATACGTTGGTGGGTAAATTCACCAATTCCATGCCCAAAATGGAGTCGATTAGGAAAAGCTCTATTGCTCAAACGCATCTCATTGGGAATGTTAAGATTGATCACTATAACGCGAGACATATTTACATAGATTTTGACAATGAAGCTGACCATATTAACGTTTGGACAAACCAAAATTGTTCATTGCAGGTCATTCAATGAAAATTCAAATGTGGAACCCAGACTTCAAACCAGAAGAGGAGACTCCAGTGGAACCAATTTTGAACACATTACCAGAGCTACCTTGGCATTGTTACTATATGGATACACTCACTCCTATGTTGTTGCCTATTGGCAAAGCTTTATATCTGGACTTGGCTGCTATGCAGAAAACTAGGGGTAGTGTGGTAAAAGTCAGAATCCAGATTGATCTAACTAAGTAAAGACCTAGACATGTTTGGCTTGGATACTCGGGAAAAAAATCCAACTAGAGGTAAATGGAAAATTTTTGAATATGAATAAGTGTCGTCTTACTGCACTTAATGTAAACAGCAGGGCATTTTATGGTTTCTTGTCTTGCGAAGGCAAAAGATGAAGAAACCCAGCAAAGAAAAGAAAAGGAAAACAGTAAAAAAGGGCAAGACAGACAACACAATATAGCAACAAAAAACAATCAGGCACAAGAGGAAAACAAGGAGATAATACAGTCAAAAAATCAGAATCAAACCAAAGAACAACCTGCTACGAATAATACTCACAAAGAAGAACAATGGCAACTCCAAGGAAGGAAAAGCAATAATAACCAAACTCACATCTGGGATCAAAGCAAGGTAAATAACTCTCACTTGCAGGTACAACAGATCAAGGATACACAAAAGGAGGAAAATATACAAGGAACCGGTGTGCATGCTAACCCTTTGAAAAATGATGAGATAGAATCTGGTGATCAGATTCTTGCACCCCCACCCCCTATAATTCTTGATGATGGTCGTTGCTGTGACAATGACACCCCTTCCCATGTAATTGTTGTTGAAGATCATTGTCGTGACAATGACAGCCCTTCCCATGATACCCCCATTGTGTTGGTTGTTGAAGTTTGTAGAGGGAGGATGATTGAGAAGGAGGAACTTTCTAACTTGCAGGAAGGGGAACCAAAAGGGAGTGTTAAATCTCAGACCCCTCCTACCACTAAAATTCAACAGGGAAAACAGAAAAATCAAAAAATCAAAACACTGTTAAAACCCACTAAGATCAGAAGGATACTCAAACTGAAAGATAACAGGCTCATCAAAAAGAGGTTGAGGACAAACAGAAAAAAGGGGACATAGCCGAAGATATAAAGAACAAGGATAGTACCAGAAAATAGGAACAGACTCCTAAAAGCAAGAACAAGCCTAGCAAGAAGAAGAGAGCCGCTAATAAAAAGTAACAAGCTGAAATGCAAAAACAAGATGAACAGAATAATACTCATGCTGCAGCGACAAATCCACGTAAAATATTTATCATGGTAGATAAGCAACAAGGCATGGACGTGTTACCTCTCAAGATTTAATATAACTCCCCCTCTCCACAGGGTGACCCTCCAAATCAAACACATAGGCAAAGAATTGGCACAACCTGGATCACTGATGAATATGATGTGGAAAATTACGAAGATAAAGTGGATATTGACAACCATCCTATTAATGATCCGAACGAAGATGATGAATCAGTGAATCATTCATCAAAGCATTTAGTCTAAAAAATTACCAAGTATTGGAAAATGAAATTCAACAGGCTACCAGTAAGCAGGGACTTTCCCCTAGAGGAATCCACTTGAAAGGCTTCCGTTAAAGAAGCCTCCTCCAGCTATTAATACCACTGCTGGCATACCAAATACAAGATTACTCGCCTCCAGATCATCTCTATGATAAGTACAATATTTGGAATGCTAGAGGTATCAATGCCCAAGATGCTCTTGAAAGACTAAAAAATCTCAAACATATCTATCACTTATCGATGATTGTTGTGTTGGAGCCTTTTTCAAACAACTTCCACATAAATATGTATAAAAGTATGCTTGCCATGGATCATGCTACTAACAACACTAATGCAAAGAATTGGCTTTTTTGGACAAATGACATTTCCCACAAGGTTTTATAAGCTGATGAACCGCAAGTCACTTGTGAACTTAGTCATATGGAGGCTGCCGATACTTATATAAATACTTTTGTTTATGCAAAGTGTAAAGACTACTTCAGGAGACCATTATGGGATAGGATGATACATTTTGCGGATGCTAATATTTCCATTCCTTGGTGCACAGTTGGTGATTTCAATGTCATCACAGATACATATGAAAAACTTGGAGGCATCCCATACAATATGAGAAAGAGTTTGGAGTTTATTGTTGTGATTGAAGCTTGTGGACTCATGGACTTGGGATTCAATGGACCTAAATTCACTTGGTCTAACCAAAGGGGTAACAATGTTAGAATTTGAAAAAGGTTAGCTAGCCTAGCGTGCTATAAACCTACAAGGAACAATAGAGAGACAGAGCTATGGTCAATGATAGGTGGTTGCAAGTTATGCCCCACACTAGCATCAGTCATCTTCCTTCAGTGGGTTTCGATCACCATCCTCTACTCATGATAATGAGTGCCAGAACAGAAAACCATATCAAGTACTTCAAATTTCTCAATTTTTGGGCAGATCAACCTTCCTTCTTAACTACGTTGACAGACTGTTGGAACATGCAACTAGAAGGTAACCCCATGTGGATCTTTCATTAAAATAAATAGGGTCGCTTCTACTCGTAGTGTCTGGTCCAGAATGCAGTTTTGTAATGTATATGCTACTGTGAAAAATTATGAGGAGAAATTTAAAGTCACAGAAGAGAATCTTATTCAAAACAACACTGAGGAAAATAAAATAAACTTCATGCGATTAATGCAGAATATATCAGATTTATAAAGTTTGAAAATTCTATTCGTAGATAAAAATCACAACTCCAATGGTTCAAAGAAGGGGATTGTAACACTAAGTATTTTCATGCCTTGATAAGAGGAAGAAGAAGAAAACCTTCTATTCAGAAAATACGCAATGACAAGAATGAATGGATACAGGGAGATGAACACATTGCAGAGGCCGCCTGTGAACACTTTCAGGACATGTTCACATGAGAAGATAAGCTCATTGATGAAGTTCCTATGAATTGTATTCCTAGGATGGTCACTCAAGAACAAAATGACAGATTAAAGGCACTTCCTAATATTGATGAACTAAAGGAAGTAATCTTTTCCATGAATCCAAATTCTGGTGCAGGGCCTGATGGGATGAACGGATGTTTTTTCAGAAATGTTGGAGCATTATTAAGAATGATCTTCTGGCAGTCATTATGGTTTTTTCAGTGGTCAAATACTTCCAAAATATTTCTCTCATGCTTGCCTTGTCTTCATTACAAAAGTAAAAAAACCCAATAAGCTTTGTGAGTTCAGGCCCATAAGTTTTAACAATTTCACTAACAAGATCGTCTCTAAACTTTTATGCCTCAGACTGGCTACTATTCTTCCGAACCTGATCTCTCACAACCAATCAGGCTTCGTCAAGGGAAGAAGTATCTCTGAAAACATTATGTTGGCCCAGGATATCATTCATCAAATAAAAAAAACTACGATTGGTAGTAATGTGATTATCAAGCTTGACATGGCCAAAGCGTATGATAGAGTTTCTTGGTCCTATATATCCCTCATTCTAAGGAAGCTGGGATTCGAAGAAATCTTTATTGACATGACGTGGAGGAAAATGGCTAACAACTGGTACTCAATTATTATAAATGGTAAGAGGTATGGTTTTTTCCACTCCAAAGAGGTCTTAAGCAAGGAGACCCATTATCCCCAGCCCTATTTATTTTGGGTGCTGAGGTTCTTTCAAGATCATTAAACAAACTTCACCACAACCCTCAATGTCATGGTTTTCATATGGAAAGTAGGGGTGCTCATATCAACCATTTGAGTTTTGCGGATGACATTATTATTTTCAGTTCGGGCAGAAAGAGATCTCTCAAGCTTATAATGAACACTTTGGCTAATTATGAGAGAATATCGGGCCAACTCATTAACAAAGCCAAAATTCATTTCCTACTTCCTTCCATTGCCTTCAACAACACTTGTGATAGAATCAAAAGATGTACAAGTTTCCATAAAAAATAAGCTCCTCTCACTTACCTTGGTTGTCCTCTAGTTATTGGTCGATCAAAGAGTATTAATTTCTCTGACCTCACCAACAAGATAGTGAACAAAATCACAGAGTGTCAATCTAAGATGTTGAGCTTTTGGAGGCAAATCGACACTAGTCAAACATGTCCTTCAATCTATTCCAAATCACCAACTTTCACCTATTTCCCTCCTTCAGCTGTCATGAAACAAATTCAAGCGATTATGGATAACTTCCTCTCGGGGTGGATAAATTATAAGAAGAAATACCATTGGGTGTCTTGGAAAAATTTGAGTTTTCCTCAAATGAAGGGGGTATTGGTTTCAGACTTATGAGTGATGTTTGACAATCCTTCCAATACAAACAATGGTGGATTTTCAGGTCCAAGCAAACACTTTGGGGAGATTTCCTAAGGGCAAAATATTGTCAAAGATCAAATCTAGTGAGCAAAAAATGGGACACTGGAGAATCCCATGCTTGGAGACACATAACGCGCAACAAGCACACTGTGGAAAAACATATTCTCTTGAAAGTCAAATCTGGATCTTGCTCATTTTGGTGGGATAATTCGCTAGACGTTGGCCCTCTAGCTCACCATTCTACAGACAGTAACAAATTCAATAACAACACCATTACGGATTTTATGGAAGGAGATCAATGGAACATACATAAAGTCATTCAACACGCTCTACAAGAACATGTACACACATACGGCGAAGCAGTTCCAGCTACTACCAGGCAACCTTGATCAACCGGTTTGGAGTCTTAATACAAGTGATCAATTCACGTGTACTTCTTCATTGAATGTTATTAAGGAGCAGAGATCAAAAACCAAATTCAACACATACAATTGGCATAGAAGAATCCCTTTCAAATGCTCATTTCTTTTTGTGGACATTTTTCCGAGGCAAGCTTCCCACAAATGAAAAACATGCCAAATTTGGAGTTGATCCCAGTTAATGTTACCGCTGCAATACTCCAGGTCACGATACCATCGGACACACCTTCAATTCGAGAAATTTTGCCAGCAAAATCTGGAACTACGTTGCTATTTCCTTGGGTGTCCAAACAGATCACTTGCCCCTCCAAAATATAATTATGAGATGGTGGAACTCAAGCTACAACAATGATGCACACAAACTTATTATTCAATCCACTCCAATCTTTATTTGTTGGATCTTGTGGAAAAATAGGTGTGCTAAGAAATATGGTGGCAAGCAATCTAATTTTTCTAGAGTCAAATTTGTTGTGTTTAAGGACACTATTAAACTGCTACATATAGTGTTTCCTTATATCTCTTGGCCCTCAAGTTGGAAGAACCTATGTGTCCTCATTGAGCAATGCTACCATGACATCAAAGTTACCTTAGTTCAATGGATTAAGCCTCCGAATGTGTAGGTTATTTTAAACACTGATAAAAGTGCTCTATGACAACCAGGGAAGATAGGGGAAGGAGGTATTCTCAGAGAATCCGATGGGATGTTGTTGTTCGCTTATTCAGTTCCTCTTGGCAAAGGAACCAATAACAAAGCAGAGGTAGAGGCTTCCATCTTTGGCATTTCATGGTGTGTTCACCTTAAGTATCACAAAGTCATTTTGGAGGTTGATTCGCATATGGTAGTGGAATGGTTGCTGGCCAAATCAGACCCCCATGGTACATAACATCCCAAGTGCAGAAATTGCAAAGGCTCACTACTCACATCCCACACTTTACATGCATTCATACACTTAGAGAAGCAAACTATATGGCAGATGCACTTTCCAAACATAGCCACCAAATCACCACCTTACAAGTTTACTTCAACAATCAGCAACTACCTAAGGAAGCAGCAGCATGTCTTCGACTAGACATGGCTGGACTGGCAAGTTTCAGAAGAAGGAAATTTAAGAGAATCAAGAAACCTCCGTGAAGTTTTTCATACAGTGATGAACCTGATAGAGCATGAATTCTAACATGCTTATCCTTTTTGGTGATCTCATCATCTTCACTTTGGATATTTCTTATTTAGGTTTTAGCTCTTATGAAAAGATTTCTCTTTTACATGTAAAGGGAGAGTCTCCCTCATTTATGCTTTCCTAGTTTCTTTGTATTGAGAGGAGTCCTCTCATAGGATATATGGTTTGCCTAGATTCTATGTATAGAGAGGAGTCCTCTCATAGGGTTCTTAGATAATATGATCAAATCTAGTTTGGGGAAGAGTTGGAGAACCACCATAGTTCGGAGGTACGATTTTATGCCCCCTCCTTGTATTTCTTATTTTTTTATCAATGTTAAGGTCTAGGGGTGCTGCTCAGCCCCTTCCCCCCCCCCCCCGCAATGGTAGTTAAAATAAAAATAAATAAAAAACCAAAAATACCAAAATGCTAACATTAAACACTATACCATAGATATCAGAACTCAAATTCTTAACCCCAAACCCTAAAACGTAAAAATCAACCTAAATCTAAACCTAACGATAACATTAAACTTAACCCTAACCATACTATAAACCCTAAACACCAGGCCCAAAATACCAAAACCCAAACATTAAACACTAAACCATTGATATTAAACCTCAAATCCTAAACCCTAAACCCAAAAACCTAAAAATAAAACCTAACCCTTACCCTAACCCTAACCTTAACGCTAACCCTAACCTTAAACAATAAACTCGAAATCCTAAGACTAAAATACCAAAACCTAAACATTAAATACTAAACCATAGATTTTCAACCTCAAAGGCTAAACCATGTACAATCAAACCTAAAAAAAACCTACACCCTAACCGTAACACTAATCCAAGACCCTAAACCCCAAACCCTAAGTCCAAAAAAAACCTATGTCCAAAATACGAAAACCCAAACATTAAACACTAAACCATAGATTTTAAACGTCAAATCTTAAACCACTAACCCTAAAACCTAAAAAAACCTAAACCCTAACCCTAACCCAAACCCTAACCTTAACCCTAACACTAACCCATTAACCCAAAACCCAAGCCCAAAATACAAAGGAAGAAAATTTAGACGATCAAAGAATCACCTTGATTAGATGTGCATCCTTTTCAACATAGCTATATTAAAAAATATAGATCTTTTGAATTGGTTTAGTTTTCTATTTCTTAAATTGTAAAGGGTGAGTCTCCCTTGTTTATGTTTCCTAGATACTTTGTGTTGAGAGGATTCCTCTCTTCTAGGTGCTTAGTATTTTGTTTTCATGTTTTTTATAAGGGGATTAGTTGCCTTCCTTTTTGTAAAGTTGACTCTCAACCACCTTAGGTTCGGAGGTTAGGTTTATGTCCCCCTCCTTATACTTTTATTTTTATTAATGATAAGGCCTAGCGGTGTTGCTCAACCCCTATCCCTCCATAAAAAAAGCCCAAAATACCATACCCAAACATTAAATAATAAACCATAGATTTTAAACCAATAACCTAAAACCAAAAAAAAACTAAACCCTAACCCTAACCCTATCCCTAACACAAACCCCAAAAGACCAAAACCCTAACATTGAATACAAAACCATAGATTATTATAACTAAATCCTGAACCCCAAACCCTAAGACCTAAAAATTAACCTAAACCCTAATCCTAACCCTAACATTAACAGTAACCCTAACCCTACCATAAACCCTAAACCCCAAGCCTAAATACCAATATCCAAACATTAAATGCTACATCATTGATATTAAACCTCAAATCCTTACATTCATCTCATACATCATCGAAGCTTGCTTCTAGCATGAGGTAGTCATAGCTCATTAGATGATTTATCATCTCTTCTTTACGTATTAAGTGTGAATTGTCCTACATATAGAATGTGACTGAGACTTGTCTCTTAATATTCAACACTCTCTTAGGGGAGTACTTTTGGTGACCTTATATTGGCGTAGGTACAGCTTGTCTCACTTACACTAGCCTAATATTGTGATGTCACCCTGTTCATTCTTAACATCTTTTCATTTCATCTTTACTCACCTTTCATTATTTGTTCATCGTATAACATACATATGCTCTCTTGGAATTTACATTGAGGGACATTGATCCTAAGCGTAGATACAACTTGTCTCACTTGTACTAGCCTATCCTCATGTAGCCACTCTTTCTTGATTTATTCATCCCTTAACATAAATATACTCTCTTAGAAATTTCATTTAGTGACATTGATTTTTAGGCGTAGATGCAGCTTGTCTCACTTGCACTAGCCTCTTATCATGTTGTCAGTATTTTCATCAGCATCATAGTATAACATAATTACTCACCTTATTACGTGAATGTTCATTTCGTCATATGCCAATGCACTTGGCCTTTTAGTGTGTTTCACATTCTTACTTAACCCTCCGGGGGTCAGATCATTTCATCACATACATCTTAGGTTCACTTATTTTTAAAGGTACGCTGCACTTATGGATCCATACGTACAAGCCATGATGCTTCGTTCATAATTCGTCTACGTGATGCATACTTACCCAAGATTAAATGGTACAAGACTTATGCATCTTGTAGGTATGCCAAGGTCTCGATTTCGATTCCTATAGGCAGCTTTCATTAAGTATTTATTTATGTAAGACTTATGCATCAATACGAAATTGGACAAGGGAACCCGATTTCAAATCCCTTGAGCAACACTTAGTCTTATATTAAATTTTGATTTAAAATTTCAACTTGGGGACCCAAGTTCGAATCCCAACGCCTACATTTCTTTTCTTACTTTTCTCCTTGACTTTTCTGTTTTAGGCTGAGAGGATGTGGGATCGATCCCCCACAACCTCATTTTATTTTCCTTTAGTTTTTCTCCTAATTTCCTCACCTATCCGAGAGGTTCTGGGTTCGATCCCCACATACCTCATTTTATTTTTGTTTCATTTTTCTCCTCTCTTCCTCACCTATCCGAGAGGTTGTGGGTTCGATCTCCACAGCACTCATTTTATTTTTCTTTCATTTTTCTCCTAACTCTGCACTTGAGCTTTACCCCAATTCGAATCCCCCTTACTCATTTTTATTATTGAATTTTTTTATAGCTTGCATATGGTGAGGTCTTGGGTTCAATCCCTAATGACCTCACACCTTAAAAAAAAAAAAAAAAGTATCCTTAGCCGAGACCAAATTTCCAGATTTCTGGACATTTGGTCACGTTTTTGGTCCATTTTTCTCAACATTTGTACGTTAGATTCTTAAGCAATTCGCTGGATATTTCGTACGTTATTATGTGTATTTTTCGTGGTTACATTTGGCCAAGAGTTTTCACTCAATTCATCGACAACACACCTCATATGAACATCACGATTTCTACAAATAATTGCATACAAAATGCAAGAATTTAAAATGCCATTTTCACATAGTTTCGGAACACATAATTAATAACCACATAAATCCGAACATACATACGGAACATAATCATCACAAAAACACATTATATCCCTAGATTCTACCAGCAAACATACCCAACCTACAACAATCGATGGGAGCTATTGACAGGGACATGCAACGGAGAACATTCCTAGTTTTCGGATTAGAATTCGACTGAAACTTAGTGGTCTATTGGGAAAGGGACCAAGAGGAAGAAAACCCATAACTTTTCTCATCGTTTAACACCTTTCAAATCTGATCTCAAGTGCTGCAAACTCCCACGAAAAACAAATTCTTCTCCAACAAAACTCATGCGCAAACCGTTTGAAAGATGCTTTCGCTTTTCGTTTTTAGTTTAGTTTTTCTTTTGAGTTTTTGTGTGCAAGTTCTTCAAGTGATGAACTTTGATTTTTTTTGTTCTTTTTGCTGATAAATAACGTGAGAAGAGAGTGGATAAAGTCGTGAGAATGAGAGTGCAGAAAGATGAGAGTAAGTGTAGGAGTTTTAGCTGAAGACTTAGTCAAACTAGGACTCCTTGTTATTTATTAATTAAAAATATGATTTTTTTAAGGTTTAGGTGAAATTACTCATCATGCCCTTACTTAAATCAGATAATTAATATTAATTAATTCAGTTTAACATTGCTTCCACCAAGGATCGAACCCGAGTGAAGCTCCACTCGCGAAAAGGGTCAAATTCGGGTCAACCCTACCCGAATTGTCCATTATTCACATTAATTAATTAATAAATTAAATATTTAGGGTAATTACAATACTACCCTTAGCCTGGAAAATACCATTTTACCCCTAGACCCTCCAACCTTAAGATTACCCCTTTCAAGTCCTGTTAAGACTCATCCGGGTGAATCTTAATATTCGGGTGCCCTACATGGCTGGACCCAACCTTGCCTAGCTCAACTAACTCACCAAGTTGGTTGGATAGGCTGGTACATGGGTTCTGAGGTCTGGTTCCACGCGCATCAAGCCCTGTGAACCCGGTCTAATCTAGGCATTCTAGGTACGTTTAGGCATTACTTCGCATCGTTATTTTCGGGTTGTTATAGTGCGTGCTTGCATACACCCATACTTAGTACAAGTGTTTACTAATCCCATACAATACTCTACTTTTAGGTGCAGGTGCAGGTGCAGGTGGACGCTAGAGCTTACGAGACTACGTTGGAGCTATCCGGACGTGGAGCATTCATACGGACTTGGTAGGCCCTCATGCTTTCGAGGATGCTTATCTTTTATATTCTAACTTAGACGTATGAATGAGATAGTGGAGAGTGTTAGCGTTTCTTTTTTACTTATTTCAGACGTTGTATTGGTGCCATTTTGGCAACTTTATATTTATGCAGTTATGAACTATTTCCTTCATTTGAATATCTCATTATTAGATTGTTGTGGTGAACTGATGTGATATATTGTATTTCTTACTATGAAGTCTATGTATACTTCAAAGCAAACAAAAGTTTTAAATTTTCCGCTAAAATTAACTTATACGATGTTATGATGACGTATGTAGGCTTGTCTGCGACCTCTGAGAGGTCAACGATGCCGGTTTCGACTAGGGTCTAGACCCAGTCGTGACAAACGTGGTATCAGAGCATTAGGTTAAATTCCAAGGATAATAAGTTCACATCAATCACATCGAGTAGTTTCTAACTTATGGTAGTGAAGTGCACCACTATTCTGAATTAGAGACTGCATGATGCGTAGGAAAATTTCCCTTTTTCTTATCTTATCATGCTTCCTTAATGTCTGATTTCTTGGTGTTATGAGAGTATCTAACATCAATTCTTATTTCTTTCAGAAAATGAACACTAGGGGGAACGCTGGTCGGAGAAGAGTAGGAGCAGCTGCTGGGGATAACCAAGTTCCACCCCAGGCTCAAGCTGTAGGACTGTCCATGCCAGTTAACCCAACTGGGTTGACTGATGCGGAGGTGCGGACAACTTTGGCGTGGATGGCTCAAGCCATCACTATGCAGGCTCAGTCTATGACGGCCCAGCCCAACAGACAGGAGGTTCAGCGGGAGAACCCACTAGCCCAGAACATGGCGAACAGGTTGCGAGATTTTACGAGGATGAATCCTCTAATCTTTACAGTATCTAACACTTCAGAGGATCTTAAGGAGTTTGTGGAGCAGGTCCAGAAGATTCTGGTGGCGATGGGGGCCAAGGATATTGAGAAAGCTGAGCTGGCCTCGTACCAGCTGAAGTATGTTGCAAAGACTTGGAGCAAGATATGGCAGGATAGCAGGGCGTTGGGCGGAGGTCCGATCACATGGGAGCTATTTAAGACAGCCTTTCTGGAGAGGTTCTACCCAGAGAGATGAGAGAGGCTAAGGTTGAGGAGTTCACCAACTTTAAGCAGAGCTCGATGACTGTAAGGGATTATTCCTAGAAATTCGTTAACTTGTCCAGGTATGCCACCTCTATTGTGTCGAACAGCAGGGATGAGATGAGTAGGTTCCTTACAGGAATCTCAGAGGAAGTGAAGGAGGAGTGTCGGGCTGCGATGCTCCATGATAGCATGGACTTGTCCAGGCTGATGGTACATGTCCTGCAGGTTGAGGATAGACGGAAGAAGAGGAGAGTCCGTGAGGTCAGAAGGCCTAACCCTTCTGACTAGACAGGTTCCAGCAGAGGTGGTGGCAGGAGCACTTTTGGAGTTCGTGATGAGCCCAGATTTAAGAAGGGGTATCAGAGTTCAGGGAACTCTAACTCTCAGAGGAGTACAGCACCCAGAGGAGGCAGACCCGAGCCCAAGAAGGGCAATGGAGGTGATGTGCAGCGTCCCGGAAAGGAATGTGGCAAGTGTGACCGTATTCACAGTGGTGAGTGCAAACTTGGCACAAATGCCTGCTTTGATTGCGGAAAGAGCGGACACATGGTCAGGGACTGTCCAGAGAATAGGGTTCAGGCTGGAGATAATGCTCATCCTATGCCTAATCCCCAGAATGCTACTGCAGCCGAGCCTCCTAAGAGGAACAGATTCTACGCCTTGAAGGGCAGGGAGGAGCGGGAGAAGTCTGCTGATGTGGTCACAGGTATGCTGCAAGTTTTCTCAACCTCTGTTTATGCTTTACTAGATCCAGGGCCTACGCTTTCTTTTGTGACTCCCTTGCTTGCTCTTACTTTTGAAACACTACCTGAGGTTTTGCATGATCCTATTGTAGTTAGTAGTCCCTTAGGAGAACATGTGAGAGCTGGTAGGGTTCATAAAGACTGCCCAATAGTAGTATGTGATAAGACTATGTGTGCAGACCTTGTTGAGTTACCCATGAATGACTTCGATATTATACTTGGTATGGACTGGCTCCATAAATGTTATGCCTTCATGGATTGTCGGAGTAGGGTTGTGAGATTCCGTTTCCCTAATGAAGTAGAGCTGGTTTGGGAGGGGTACAATTTGAGTCGTTCAAGTCCCTTGATTTCGAACCTAAAAGCTAATAAAATAATGTCCAAGGGATTGTTATGCCATCTTGTGAGTGTCAATGATCTAGATCATGATATTCCTTCCATAGACTCTGTGCCTGTAGTGAATGAGTTCCAAGATATTTTCCCTGATGATTTTCCTGGAGTCCCTCCCCCTCGAGAGATTGATTTTGGTATCGACCTAGATCCCGATACCAAGCCGATTTCAATTCCTCCCTACAGAATGGTTTCAGCTGAACTCAAAGAGTTGAAGTTGCAGTTAAAAGATCTTACTGATAAGGGCTTCATCCAGCCGAGTATATCCCCTTGGGGCGCTCAAGTGTTGTTTGTGAAAAAGAAGGATGGAACCCTTAGGATGTGTATCGATTATCGATAGCTCAACGAAGTCACTATAAAGAACATGTATCCACTTCCCAGAATAGATGACTTATTTAATCAGCTCCAAGGGTCTAGTTTCTTCTCGAAGATTGATCTTCGTTCCGGGTATCATCAGCTTAGGGTTAGGGATGAAGATATCCCAAAGACAACTTTTCGTACCCGTTATGGTCATTATGAGTTCTTAGTCATGTGTTTTGGTCTCACTAATGCACCAGCTGCATTTATGGACCTCATGAACCGAGTCTTCCGTGAATACCTTGATTCTTTCGTCATAGTATTTATTGATGACATCCTCATCTACTCTATGACCAAGGAAAATCATGAACAACATTTGAGACTAACCTTGCAGGTACTTAGACAACATCAGTTGTATACCAAATTCAGCAAGTGTGAATTTTGGCTTAGATCAGTGACCTTCATGGGTCATGTTTTGTCCGATCAGGGTGTGGAGGTAGACCCCAGGAAGATTGAGGATGTTTAGAACTGGCCAAGACCTCTTACTCCCACTGATATCCATAGCTTTCTTGGATTGGCTGGTTACTACCGCAGGTTCGTAGAGGGTTTTTCTTCCATTGATTCCCTACTAACAGCTTTGACTTAGAAGAAAGCCAAGTTCGAATGGGCGGAGACTCGTGAGAAGAGTTTCCAGGAGCTCAAGGATAGACTAACTTCAGCCCCAGTGCTTACGTTACCTAAATGTGGTGAGAATTACACTGTTTATTGTGAATCATCTAGGGTTGGTTTGGGTTGTGTTCTTATCAGGGTGGTAAGGTGATAGCCAATGCATCTAGACATCTCAAGGTTCATGAGAAGAATTATCCCACTCATGACCTGGAGTTGGCAGCTGTGCTGTTTGCATTGAAGTTGTGGAGGCATTACTTGTACGAAGTGCATGTGGATGTGTTCACAAACCACAAGAGTCTCCAGTACGTGTTCACACAGAAGGAGTTGAATCTACTTCAGCGGAGATGGTTGGAGCTGTTGAAGGACTATGAAATGAGTGTCCACTACCATCCAGGGAAAGCAAATATTGTAGCTGATGCTTTGAGTAGGTTGAGTATGGGTAGTACAACCCACGTTAATGATGGTAAGAAGGAGTTGGTGAAGGATGTACACAGACTGGCCAGATTGGGTGTGCGGTTGATGGCTTCTACTAGCGGAGTTGTTTTAGTTCATCCTAGTTCTCAATCATCCTTGGTAGTTGAAGTCAAGATGGGTCAGCATCTTGATTCTGTTTTGATGGAGTTGAAGGACTCAGTGCTGGTAAAGATGAATGAGTCCTTTGCTTTGGGAGGTTACATCATACTTAGGTACCAGGACAGGCTGTGTGTACCAGACGTGGATGATTTACGGACCAAGATTGTTCCAGAGGCCCATGGTTCCAGGTATTCGATACATCCAGGTTCCACCAAGATGTATCATGACCTCAAGAAGATCGATTGGTGGATGGCATGAAGAAGGACATTGCTGAGTATATGGCCAAGTGTCCTAATTGTCAGCAGGTTAAGGCGGAGCACCTTAAGCCTGGTGGTCTCACTCAGATTATTGAGGTTCCGACTTGGAAGTGGAAGGCCATTAACATGGACTTCGTGGTTGGTCTTTCGAGGACTAGGAGACAGCATGACTCCATATGGGTTATTGTGGACAGGATGACTAAGTCTTTCCACTTTATCCCTGTGAAGTCTACTGACAGGGCCTAGGATTATGCGAGACTCTACATTGATGAGATTGTGAGGTGGCATGGGATTCCTTTGTCTATCATTTCAGATACAGGAGCTCAGTTCACTTCGCATTTCTGGAGATCCTTCCAGAAGAGCTTAGGCACGCAGGTAAAGCTCTGTACTGCCTTCCATCCTCAGACAGATGGGCAGGCAGAGCGCACCATCCAGACATTTGAGGACATGTTGAGGGCGTGTGTGATCGACTTAAGAGGTAGTTGGGACGACCATCTGCCATTGATAGAGTTCTCATACAATAACAACTATCACTCCAGCATTAGGATGGCACCGTTTGAGGCACTGTATGGTAGGAGGTGTAGGTCTCCAGTTGGGTGGTTCGAGGTTGGAGAGTCATCCATTTTGGGTCCAGAGATAATTCATGAGGCATTAGAGAAGGTCAAGGTGATTAGGGACAGGTTGGCTACGACTTACGGTCGGCAAAAATCTTATGCATATAACAAGAAGTGACCCTTAGAGTTTGATGTTAGTAACCAATTATACTTGAAGATATTACCCATGAAGTGGGTGATGAGGTTTGGCAGGAAGGGGAAGTTGAGTCCAAGGTACGTTGGGCCATACGAGATTCTACAGCGTGTGGGTGAGGTGGCCTATAAGTTGGCGTTGCCTGCGGAGCTAGCTTCTCTTCATCCAGTCTTTTATGTCTCTATGTTAAAGAAGTTTCTTGGTGATCCAGCATCGATTCTTCATGTTGAAGGTTTCGGGGTTGATGGAGACTTGTCCTATGAGGAGGTTCCTATTGAGATTTTAGACCGGCAGGTAAAGTGGCTGAGAAACAAGGAGGTTGCCACAGTGAAGGTGTTGTGGAGGAACAATCTTGTTGAGGGTGCTACGTGGGAGGCCGAGGCCGATATGAGATCCCGTTATCCTCATTTTTTCAGCTCTCGAGGTTAGACTTCCTACTCTTGAGTCTAAGTTTCCTTATCTCCTCTATTCTTTGTTGATATTGCTTGACTGTGTAAAGTACTTATGTTATGATATGACTGGCATTGTGCTAGGTAATTAGAAGTGTCATTCAAGGACGAATGTTCTTGATGGGGGGATAATGTAACAACCTGAAAATGAATATGCTAAGTAATGCTTAAACGTACCTAGAATGCCTGGATTAGACCGGGTTCACATGGCTTGTTGTGCGTGGAACCAGACCTCAGAACCTATGCACTAGCCAATCCAACCAACTTGGTGAGTTAGTTGACCTAGGCAAGGTTGGAACCAAACATGTAGGGCACTCGAATTGAAGAAATTCACCCGGATGAGTTTTTACCGGACTTGAAAGGGGTAATATTAGATTTGGAGGGTCTAGGGGTAAAATGGTCTTTTCCAAGCTAGGGGTAGTATTGTAATTACCCTAAGTATTTCACTAATTAATTAATTAATATAAAGAGGTGGGCAATTCGGGTAGGGCTGGCCAAATTTGACACTTTTTCGCAAGTTAAGCTTCACCCGGGTTCGATCCTTGGTGGAAGCAATGTTAAATTAATTAATTTATATTAATTATCTGATTTAAGTAAGGGCATAATTAGTAATTTAACCTAAGCCTTTAAAAAATCAGATTTTAATTAGTTAATGAGGAGTCCTAGTTTGACTAATTCCCAAACTAAAACTCCTAATCCTAATCTACCTATCAACTCTTATTTTCATTTCTCTCCACAATCTCTCTCACGTCTGACTATCAATAAAAGAACAGGGAAAAACCAAAGTTCAACTCTTGAAGAACTTACACAGAAAAACTGAAGAAAAATTAAACTAGAAACAAAAAGCAAAAACATTATTCTTGACGGATTGTGCTTGAAGTTTCGGTGGTGAGGCTTTGGTGTAGTGGGATTTTGCTGTCCATTAGAGCAGGTTTGGAAGGTGTTGAACGACACAAAAGGTATGGGTTTTCTTACTCTTGGTCCCGTCCCCAAGAGACCCCTAGGATTCAGTAGATTCTAATCCGAAAACTAGGATTGTTTCCCCGTTGCATGTCCCTGTCACTAGCTCCTATCGGTGGTTGTAGGTTGGTATGTCTGCAGGTAGATATTAGGCGTGTAACGTGTTTTCGTGATGATTATGTGTATGTATGTATGTTCGTAATTAGGTGAATAATGAAAGATTTTTTCCTAAAATATGTAGTCACGGAGTGGAGCATGAAATGGCATGTTTAATTTCTTGTATTTTACGTGAAATTGCTTGTGTAAATCGTGATGTTTATAAGTGGTGTAATGTTGCTGAATTGAGTGGCAACTCTTGATCAAATGTAACCATGAAAATGCACCTAAATATGTACTAAATGATCCACGAAATGTCCTAAGAACTAACGTGTAAATGCTGCAAAAAGGGACTGGAAAAACATGATCAAATTTCCAGCATTCTGGAAATTTGGTTCGGCCAAGTTACTGGAAAAAAATTTGAGTTTTAAAATTTTTTTAAATGCATGAGTTCATTGGGGATTGAACCCAACACCTCACCATATACAAGTTATAAAAAAATTCAATAATAAAAATGAGTAAGGCTCAAGTGAAGAGAGGAGAAAAATGAAAGAAAAATAAAATGAGGTATTTGGGGATCGAACCCACAACCTCTCGGATAGAAAAGGAAGTTAGGGGAAAAATTAAATAAAGGAAAAATGAGGTTTTAGGGGATCGATCCCACATACTCTTGGTCTCGAACGAAAATGGAGAGAGGGAAGAAAAGAAAGAAAAAAAAATGTAGGCGTTGGGATTTGAACTTGGGTCCCCAAGATGAAATTTTAAATCAAAATTTAATATAAGACTAAGTGTTTCTCAAGGGAGTTGAAATCGGGTTCCCTTGCCCAATATATCTATTGACACATATGTCTTACGTGATTAAATATTTAATGAATGCTGCCTGTAGGAATTGAAATTGAGACCTTGGCATACTTACAAGATGCATAAGTCTTGTACCACATAATCTTGGGTAAGTATAAGTCACTTAGATGAATTATGAGTGAAGCCTCATGAATTGTACGTATGGGTTCATAAGTCCAGCGTACGTTAAAAGTAAGTGAACCTAAGATGTATGTGATGAATTGATGTGATCCCAGGAGGGCTAAGTAAGGGTGTGAAACACACTAAAAGGCCAAGTGCATTGACATATAATGAAATGAACATTCACGTAAAAAGGGGTGAGTAATTATGATGAGTTAAAATGCTAAAGTTAATGAATGTGGTGACAACATAATAAGGGGCTAATGTGAAAGATGAGATCAATCTCAGATGAGCCTAAGTATGTGTTACCAATAACGTACTCACCTATGAGAGTGTAAAGTTAATAAAGAGACCAGTCTCTAAGAAATACTCTAATGAAAGTATTGAGATTAATATACACTTAATACTAATGATGCGATGAGAAATCATCTAATGAGCAATGATGCCCTCATGCTAGAAACCAGATCCTATGATCCGTGAGATGAATGTAATGGAACTTTATACGGAGCACCGATAGGCTAGCTATGAGTCGCGATTCCTTCTTTCGGGAAGGCAAAGGTTCATGTAAATCTCATGAGATGAGACTGTCCGTTTAGGCGGGTATGGGTCTCCTTATATCTCCTAGTCTTTGAACCTATGCAGCCAACATAGGGATCTAGCAGGGTTCAATTCCCTATATACGCTAGCATGTTTTGGTTTCACTTTGGCCGGTGATTCCACCTCTTTTCTGTGTGGGGTAGACACATGATTTCATGGAGCTCACATGATCTATGTCGGTTAAAGTGAAAGCTCCCAAAGAAAGAATGAGGCCAGCCTCAGTAATGCACAATATGAATTGAATGATACCAAAGGTGTTTTGTTAGGATAATCAAGAGGTGAACTATACTCAAGTAATGACACTAGGTCGTTCTTGGTCATTGCACAGTGAACCCGATGAGCTTCCTAAACTACATCGTAGGTATAGCAAGTATTGCACTAGTCTATGAATGAATGAAACGAATGAAAATGAAGTATGCATGAATGAATGAAGCAGACTCTGTGTTTGCTAAAGAAGGCTCCCTAGTTGAGGTCCCATATGTTGAGCCCTCATTTTGGGAAGTCCTAGTATTAAGTCCATGATTCCAAGGTATCATGGCATATGAACGAATGATATGTGGTATATGTACGTGCTATATGAAATATGTTATGTGTTGTGTGCAATATGAAAAGAATGATGATGCATGTTACTCTCATAGCATGACTTTCCTAATCCGATTTGGCAAGTCCACTGACTTGACTTTCCATAACTAATTTCATTAGGAGAGAGCTCTTCTTAATCATGCATGTCCTTGGTGTGTGCTTGCATACACCCATACTTAGAACAAGTGTGTAATAATCCCATACAATACTCTTCTTTTAGGTGCAGGTGCAGGTGGATGCTAGAGCTTACGCGACTACGTTGGAGCTATACGGACGTGGAGCATTCATCCGGACTTGGTAGGACCTCATGTTTTCGAGGATGCTTATCTTTTATATTCTAGCTTAGACGTAGGAATGAGCTAGTGGAGAGTGTTCCACTAGCGTTTCTTTCTTACTTATTTCAGACGTTGTATTGGTACCATTTTGGCAACTTTATATTTATGCAGTTATGAACTATTTCCTTCATTTGAATATCTCATTATTAGATTGTTGTGGTGAACTGATGTGATATATTGTATTTCTTACTATGAAGTCCATGTATACTTCAAAGCAAACAAAAGTTTTAAATTTTCCGCTAAAATTAACTTATACGATGTTATGATGACGTTTGTAGGGTTGTCTGCGACCTCTGAAAGGTCAACAATGCCGATTTCGACTAGGGTCTAGACCCCGGTCGTGACATAAACCCTAAAGCATAAACCCTAAGTCCAAAAACTGACCCCAAAGTCCAAAATACAAAACCCAAACATCAAACACTAATCCATTAATATTAAATCTCAAATCCTAAATCACAAACCCTAAAACCTAAAAAATCTAAACCCTAATCCAAACATATACCCTAACCCTAACCCTAACCCTAAACCATTAAGCCAAAACCCCAAACCTAAAGTACCAATACCCAAACAATAACACTAAACCATAGATTTTAAACGAAAAATCCTAAACCCTAAAACCTTAAAAAACTCCTAAACCCTAACCCTATCCCTAATAAGAACCCTAACACTAACCCAATCGTTAACCCTAATCCTTAACCCTAAACCCTAAACCCAAAGACAAAAACACAAAAACCATAACATTAAACACTAAACCATAATATTACAACTCAAATCCTTAACCCCCAACCCTAAAACCTAAAAAAAACAAAAACCCTAACCCTAACCCCAACATTAACCCTAACATTAACCCTAACCCTACACCCCAAACCCAAAATACTAAAACCCAAACATTAAATGCTAAAGTGTTGATATTAAACCTCAAATCCTAAACCCTAAACCCAAAAATATAAAAAAATAGAACCCTAACCCTAACCCTAACTCTAACCCTAAATCATAAATCTGAAACCCTTAGCCCAAATTACTAAATCCCAAATATTAAATACTAAACCATAGATTGTAAACCTCAAATGCAAAACGCTGAACTATAAAACCTAAAAAAACCAACACCCTAACCCTAATCCTTACCTTAACCCTAATCCCTAAACCCTAAGTCCGCTAAAAAATAAACCCTAAGTCTAAAATACGAAAACCCAAACATTAAAAACTAAACCATAGATTTTAAACCCCAAATCATAAACCACAAAACCTAAAACCTAACAAAACCCACCCTAAACTTAACCCAAAACTATTAACCCGAAACCCCAAGCCCAAAACACCAAAACCTAAATATTAAACACTAAACAATAGATTTAAAACCAAAAATCCTAAACCCCAAAACCTAAAACCTAAAAAAAAAACTAAACCCTAGCCCTAACCCTATCCCTAACAGGAACCCTAAAATTAACCTAACCCTAACTAAACCATAAATCCTAAACCCCAAGCCTAAAATACCAAAACCCTAACATTAAACACTAAACCGTTGATATTAAACGTCAAATCCTAAACCCTAAACCCAAAAATCTAAAAACCCAAAACCCTAAACCTCCTAAACCCTAACCCTAACCCTAAACCATAAACCCGAATACCTAAGCCCAAAATACAAAAATCCAATTATTAAATACTAAACAATAGATTTTAAACCTCAAATTCTAAACCCTGAACCATAAAACATAAAAAGAAAACTACACCCTAATCCTAATCCAAACCCTAACCCTAACTCTAAACCTTAAACCCTAACCCCCAAGTCAAAAAAAAACCATAAGTCCAAAATACAAAAACCTAGTCATTAAACACAAAATCATAGATTTAAAACCTAAAATCCTAAACCACAAACCCTAAAAGGTAAAAAAAAAACTAAACCTAAACCCTGACCCAAACCCTAACCCTAATCTTAAACTTAACCCTAACACTAAACCAATAACCCAAAACCCTAAAACCAAATACCAAAACCCAAACATTATACACTAAACCATAGATTTTCGACAAAAAATCCTAAATCCCAAAACCTAATATCTAATAAAAAAAACTAAACCTTCAACCTAACCCTATCCCTAACACGAACTTTAACACTAACCCTATCCTTACCCTAACCATACACCCTAAACCCTAAACCCATTGCCCAAAATACCAAAACCCTAACATTAAACACTAAACCATAGATATTACAACTTAAATCCTTAACCCCAAATCCAAAAACCTAAAAAACAACCTAACCCTAATCCTAACCCTAATTTTAACTCTAACCATATCCCTAAACCATTAACCCAAAATCCCAAGCCCAAAATGCCAAAACCCAAATCATAAAACCTAAAAAAAACTAAACCTAACCCTAACACTATCCCTAACACGAACCCTAACCCTAACCCTATCCTTAACCCTAACCCTAACCCTAAACCCTAAACCCAATGCCCAAAATACCAAAACCATAACATTAAACACTAAATCATCGATATTACAACTCAAATCCATAAGACCAAACCCAAAAACCAAAAAAACAACCTGAACCCTAACCCTTGCCCTAACATTAACCGTAACCCTAACCCTTCCATAAACCCTAAATCCCAAGCCCAAAATACCAAAACCCAAACATTAAACACTAAACCATCGATATTAAACCTCAAATCCTAAACCCTAAACCCAAAAACCTAAAAAAATAAACAAAACCCTAACCCTAAACCTTAAGCCCAAAACCCTAAGCCCAAAATATAAACACCCAAACATTAAATACTAAATTATAGATTTTAAACCTCAAATGTTAAACACTGAACCATAAAATAAAATAAAAAAAACTACACCCTAACCCTAATCTAACCCTAAACCTAACCCTAAACCCTAAACCCTAAACCCTAAGTACAAAATACGAAATCCCAAGCATTAAACACAAAACCATACATTTTAAACCTCAAATCCTAAACCACAAATTCCAAAACCAAAAAAAAAACTAAATCCTAACGCAAACCTTAACCTTAACCCTAACCCTAACCGTAGCCTAAAACTATTAACCCGAAACCCCTAGCCCAAAATCCCAAAACCCAAATATTAAACAGTAAACCATACATATTAAACCAACAATCCTAAACCCTAAAACCTAAAAGCAAAAAAAAAAAACTAAACCCTAGCCTAAACCTATCCCTAACATAAACCCTAACCCTAAACCTACCCTTAACCCTAACCCTAAACCCTAAACCCTAAACTCTAAACCCAAAGAACCAAATACCAAAACCCTAACATTAAACATCTAAACCATAGTTATTACAATTCCACCCTTAACCTCAAACCCTAAAACCTAAAAAACAACCTAAACCCTAACCCTAACCCTAACATTAACCCAAACCCTAACCCTACCATAAATCCTAAACCCTAAGCCCAAAATCAAAATATCCAAACATTAAAAACTAAACCATTGATATTAAACCTTAAATCCTAAACCCTAGACCCAAAAACATAAAAAAAAACTAACCCGAACCTTAACCCTAACCCTAACCATAAACCATAAACCCGAAACCCTAAGCCCAAAATGCCAAAACCCAAACATTAAATACTAAACCATATATTTTAAACCTAAAATGCTAAACCCTGAACCATCCTACACCCTAATCCTAACCTTAACCCTAACTCTAAAGCCTAAACCCTAAGTCCAAAATACGAAAACACAAATATTCAACACTAAACCATAGATATTAAACCTCAAATCCTTAACCACAAACCCTAAAACCTAAAAAACACCTAAACCCTAACGCTAACCCTAAACCAACCTTTACCTTAACCCTAGCCCTAAACTATTCACCCAAAACCCCAAGCCCAAAATACAAAAATCCAAACATTAAACACTAAATCATATATTTTAAACCAAAAATTCTAAACCCTAAAACCTATAACCTGAAAAAAGCCCGAAACACTAACCCTAACACTATTCGTAACACGAATCCTAACCCTAACACTATCATAACCCTAACACTAACCCTAAACCCTAAACCCTAAACCCAAAAATACGAAAAAATACCATCGCTCCTCAAATCCAGAATTTTTCTCTCTATATAATTTCTCTCTCTCCTCGCAAACTCTCTCACAACGGCTAGTAACATTCTATCGCCCAACGCCGCCACGGCGCGTAGGCCGCCGGTATCTGATAAATGATCGCCGGACGAAAACCCAAAGGAGCGCCTTGGAGAAGCCTACACACCCATACATAACACGCTCCAAGATCAATCTCAGAACGCCTCGAATTTGCAGGTCAAAGATTCGATGAAACCTACAAGTCTTGAAGGGGAGTTCGATGCAGATCGAGAAAATATTTCACAAGGAATTTTTGGGTGGAATCGAGAAGAACGGATCATGACAGTGAATTCGCCACACCAAGATCTATCACATATCAAAGAATTAGAGAATTCCACCGTCCCAATCACCCAGAATCGAGAAGCGGCTGCTACTGGAATCGCGACAGAATCGCCGGAGTCGAGTTCCCAAAGTAGATCGATTACCGGTCAGATTCGAAAAGAATTGAACACTGGGGTTGGTTCCCCCAGTGATGAGCTTCATCATACTCAAAATTCAGGCGAAATGGTCAAGGGATTAGTCGGCGGGAGGATCTCCGGTAACGACAGAGCTCGAAATGTCGGAATTTATGGAACATCGTCGCAAGAGAATGACTCTCAGAACAAAAATTCTCATATTGAAAATACTTCCAATCATTCTAACGAAGAAATCATCACGAACAACTATCCACTTCGTTCCAATGATCCCAAATCTGCTACACAACAGGAAAAAATGGAAGTGAAAGAGAACCTTTAATTGCAGCTCGCAATGATGAACAAGCCTTCAATGTGGATGTTCCCAAGCCGATTGAAGCAACAACATTGAGACAAAGAAAAGAAAATCACGTGGGAGAGAATTCAAATCAGCAGCAGGGCATCAGCAGGATTTGCACAACAATTTCATCGCATGAAGCTCTAGCTTCGAATTTTTCTTTTGGCATAGCTTGTAGCTCCTCATATCTAACTCCTAATTTTAATGCAGGTGATTCACAAAATGCATATAACAAAGGTAAGGAAGAAGGTAATGTACAGGCTCAAAGACATGAACAACCTGGTCAAAAACTTGATCACTCGAACAATGAGGATCAACAAAAAGAAAAGGGCCAAAGAAACACAGACAAACACAAACAAGTCTCAGAGCAGGGGCAACAGAAGATGGAGAAGCAAAATGATCAACATCAGAGCAACTACAAGCAAGAGGGAAGCAATAAAGGGAATCAGATAAATCGTGAAAATGTGGAGTATCACAACAATTTTCCAAAAATTTCCAGCAACTATTCGAGGTATGAACCTAATGCTCAACATGAAAAGACTAACAAACAAAGTAGCCAAAATTCTCCTATCAATGTTAAACAACCTAATAATCAGCAGCAAAATCAGCCTCCCAATAGCAATACCAAAAATGATATAAACTCTGAGCCTGCTCCTTACACTGTTATACAATCGTTTGCTGCCAGACTGAGGTATAATCAGTCAAAAAATGAAGTTCCAATTGAATTGAAGGATCCTATCCATACTTCTAGACAGGGTTTCCCTTCTGCCTTCTTGATGAAACTGATTACTATGTGAAATTAGCAGAAATTTGTAAGTACACTCTTGTAGGCAAGTTCACTAATACAATGCCTAGAATGGAGGTGATTAGGAAAAGTTTCATTCTTCAGACTCAACTTATGGGAGGGGTGAAGATTACTCACTTCAATTCTAGGCATGTTTACATAAACCTGGACAATGAACTGGATTACCAGACTATTTGGACCAAACTGAAAATGAACATAGAGGGGCAAGTGATGAGAATTCAGGCTTGGACTCCAGATTTTACCCCTGAAGAGGAAACACCAATTGTTCCTATATGGATGTCTGTACCAGGCATCTCTTGGCACTGTTACAACAAGGTATTACTGTCAACTATTTTGGAATCCGTTGGCAAGGTACTATTCTTAGACACACCAACCTCACAAAGAACTAGAGGTAGCACCACTAGAGTGAAGGTCCAAGTTGATCTCACTAAGACAAGACCATCTTACATATGGTTGGGTTTCAAAAATTCAAATCCTAATAAAGGAAGATGGTTAAAAGTTGAGTATGAAGGAATACCTAGTTATTGTTTTTACTGCAAACATCAAGGTCACAAGGATGAAGAATGCACAATCAAGAGGAGGGATGAGGAGGTTAAAATAAAGAAAGAGTTAGAAGGGGAAAAAAACAGTAAGGATCAAGGAAACTATAGGAAAGGAGGAGCTGAAAGGGAAGAAGATCTAAGCAATACCAAAACTCAGATGACAGGCCAGCAGCAGAACTCCAAACATGATGAACAAAATCAGCTAGCAGAATTACAAGAGGAACAGTGGCAAACACAGAAGAAGAAACAACAAAGAACCAAGGATCAAAATACCTCCAAAGCTGCTTGGAGACTTGCCTTGCTTCCACAACAAAAAACAAATGACAGCCTTCAACAAAAACAGGGAACTGCAGGTATACTTAAAATACCAATTCAAAATAATTTTACTAACCTTGAAATGCAGGAACAACAAAACAGACAACACACAAGTCAAGAGGAAGGCAGGCAAACACCTTACCAGAATAACCAACAAAAAAATGGGAATGCTACAGCACCTACTGACAGCAATGACCTCAACACTGCAGGTATAATTAAACTACCAATTCAAAATAATTTTACTAACCTTGAAATGCAGGAACAACAAGACAGACAACACACAAGTCAAGAGGAAGGCAGGCAAACACATTACCAGAATAACCAACCAAAAAATGGGAATGCTACAGCACCTACTGACAGCAATGACCTCAACACACATGATGAACAAAGTCAGCTAGCAGAATTACAAGAGGAACAGTGGCAAACACAGAAGAAGAAACAACAAAGAACCCAGGATCAAAATACCTCCAAAGCTGCTTGGAGACCTGCCTTGCTTCCACAACAGAAAACCAATGACAGCCTTCAACAAAAACAGGGAACTGCAGGTATACTTAAACTACCAATTCAAAATAATTTTACTAACCTTGAAATGCAGGAACAACAAGACAGACAAACACACAAGTCAAGAGGAAGGTAGGCAAACACCTTACCAGAATAACCAACAAAAAAATGGGAATGCTACAGCACCTACTGACAGCAATGACCTCAACACACATGAGGGACAAAACCAACAAACTACTATCAATAACAAGCACAAGAGCACAGTATTGACTCAATGCTCCCAAATCCCAAATCCCCAGTAGATTATTGATGTTGCTGATCAGTCTGATGAAGTTATTGGAGGTTTGGTATGGGTATCAGGAGATAACCATTAACTTGCAGGATGGGGTTACCAAAGGGGGAATCTGCCTCATGTTATGCATGAGGGGTTGAGGTTGACCTTAGTACTGACCATAGAGCCACAGATAAAACTAAGAACAGACAGCAACATGGGGAACAACAACAAGCTCAACAACTGGTACAGAATAGGGGAATCAGCAATCAGACTCCCAAAAAGATAAAGAAAATCAGCAATCTGAGCCCCCTGTTCAGCTGTCCTGTCTTGCTGCCTGTTTTTGGGGCCTTCTTTTTGGCAAGGCATTCTTTTTTGTTTGCTAGGCTTATTCTTACTCTTAGCGTGTTGTTCATGGTTTGAGTATCCCTTTGTTGCCTTTGATTTTTTCATTCCTTTTTTT
>JAJJBR010000317.1:0-23179 GCA_022817965.1 Solanum lycopersicoides
GTTGATTTTAAATGATAAATTATTTATAAAAAGAATGAATTTAAGAAAATAAATTAATAAATAAGGAATATTTCATAATTTAACTTTTGATTTAGACTCTTTCTACTTTTAGTAATAATAATATATATATATATATGTATATATGTACATAATGACAAACTAATAAATCAAATTACATGCTATAACCAGACTTTGATTTAATTGTGCCCTGTAGCAAATTGTTTGTCAGTCACCTCTCCCTCAAACTCTCGCTCGCCCTATCCTCTCGCGCTCCATCTGTTGCTCGCTTCCTATCACTTTTATACAAACACAAGTGTATAAAATGTGTTTTTGTGTGTATAAAGCGAGAAAAAATTGTATATATACATATATTTCGTTCTCCTCTCTCCCATCTGCCAGATCACGCTCGCCACTCTCCCAGATCTCGCTCGCCACCGTTGCCTCTGTAGCTTATACAAACAGAAACGAATTGTATAAATTGTGTTTCTGTTTGTATAAAGCGAGAGAAAATTGTATATACACTTGCAAATACATGTATCTTCGTACTATACACTTAAAATTATACAATACAAATATTCCCCTGCCCAATTTTCTATTGTGTTTCTCTCTTTTTCGTTTTATACATACACAAATTATACAATTGATTTGTATACAACTGCTTTCTTTTGTATATGTATAGCGAATTATACAATTGGTTTCTTTTGTATATGTATAGCGAATTATACAATTGGTTTCTTTTGTATATGTATAACGAATTATACATATTTATGTTTGCTATGGAGCAAAATTATGTAAATTTTGCTATAACATACAAATATAAATTTTATGTTTGCTCATAATATAATATGATATTGGGGAAGGGAATAGGTTGTACTCAGTGAGGACCCAACACCGTCAAATTAGCAATACATGAAATTGAAAATCATTTTGAAAATTATCGAAATGCTAGTGTTGGGTTAGTAACTGTGAGAAGGAAAACAATTGAGCATAGCGAGTTAATTGAGTACAATACTAGTGATACACATGCTTTAATTATAAAATATTATCATATATATATATATTAACATTAATAGTATACATAAAAGAGGATGTATGTTGTCCAGTCAAATCGTCTTCTAACATTGTTGCTCATAGCTTGTGTTCAAAATTTGAATCAAAACTCATGTTTGGTAACCAACCTTGTGCATTCCAAAAATGGCATCATGGGGAAACGTGGAGGTACCTGAAATTGTAACAAACGTATACGTTTTGTAAGAATATATCAATGCTGGATGTATTTATTTGTAAGCAACAAAATTATCAGAAAAAAGTGCATTTACAGTAGGTAGCTCCACATGAAGGGATAAAGATCCGGTCAAGTATAATTAGGTCAAGTAATGTTCAATGGCCTTATAGATTCATGTCATGTGTACTGTATATAATAATTTATGGTTGAGATTGATTTAAATTATATATTGATTTTAATAATAAAAACAACAAAAAGGTCAATTATTCTTATTTCTTTTTAATACTATCAAATAAAATAATTAAGTGTAACCTAGTTAATATTTTCAAGAAAAAAATAAGAGTGATGGAAATATGTGGACTTCCCGACCTTTTTACCTGCCAGACCTTGTACTTGTATTGGATTTTTTATATTATACTAATTTTAATGAATCCGATATTTTTGAAAAATCTTAATAAATATATTTTTATAATTATTTGAAAACCTCCAATTAAGTACTTTTTTTTTAAAATAATATATTATCATGTTCTTTAGTTTAATTATTATTTAGAACTCAATTATGTTTTTAAGTTTGATATATTCTTGGAGATTACTTCAGAATTTGGAGAAAGCATGTGTGAAATTACTCCTAAACAAGTTTGTCGGGTAAAAAGTCAGAAAGTTTGCATCTTTTCGTCAATCTTAATTTTTTTTCTTGAAATATTAGCTTAGGTACACATAATTGCTTTATTTGATAGTTTTAAAAATAAAAAAGTTGACAACCTTGTTGTTTTTATTATTATAATTAATAAATATATAATTTAAATAAATCTCAACTATAAATTATTATACAGTACATATGACATGAATCTATATGATCATTGAACATTACTTAACTTAATTATATTTGAGTGGATCTTTATTCCCACATTAAATGAAAGCACAAGAATGACGCAAAGTTCAAAAGATAAAAAAGAATTGAGGCGATTTAAAACGAAGAAGGATTCAACAACAAAAAAGGACGGCAAATTACTATTATTTTAAGTAAATAAAAACTTAGCTATATTTAATGCAAATAAAATTACCTTATTATATATTTATGAAATTTATCTATTTTATATATAGTATGCATATAAGCATGAAAATATATAAAAACAAGATTTATTAGTTTGCTTTAGCAATTAAGCAAATTTTATCCATCTATTTCATATTAATTCATATTAATCCATCTATTTCAACCCAATTAAATATGAGAAACTTTTATATATAGCCACTTAAAAATAATTAATTACTCTCCATAGTTATAGTTTGACAATTACAATTTGTAGCTACATGTTATATAGAGGAGAGAGGCGAGCGAGACTGGGAGAGAGAGAGAGGCGAGAGAGAGGGGGAAAAGAGTGGAGAAAGGTGAATTGTATATGTATATTGGTTAGATAATTGTATATTATACATATGTAATTGTATATATGACAAGAGAGACTGGAAGAGGGAGGAGAGAGGCGAATGAGACTAGGAGAGAGAGGAGAGAGGCAAGCGAGATCGAGATAGGGACGAGAGAGGCGAGCGAGAGAGGGCAGAGAGGTGAATTGTATATGTATATAATTGTATATAACTGTATATTATACATATATATTTGTATAAATGGCAGCGAGATTGGGAGAGGGAGGACAGAGGCGAGCGATATTGAGAGAGGGAGGAGAGAGGCGAGCGAGAGACGGCAGAGAGTGGGAGAGAGGTAAATTATATATGTATATAGGCTAAAAAGTTGTATATTTATTTGTATATCCTAGCAAATTATACATATACAAACATGAATAATTATACAAACTCGAAGTCAGCCCACATAATTAATGTATAATGTTAGTCGCGATTGATAATTATACCAAATTATAGCTATGATGAATAATTAAATAATATAAATTTGCTTATTCGCTTAATTTTCCCATTAAATATCAAGGGGACTATAATTAACTTATTTACTGCATAATGATTCAATCTGGTCAAATCACGTCAAATTAAATGGAACTCACTTATTTAAAACATTACATTTAAATTCACTAGAAAGATAATATCCAAATGATTTCTCTCCACTGATTTCTTTAATAATACTCCAATTCCATCACTCTCTACGAGTTTTTATTTTCATCTAAACTGAACATTTTGTATTATTGCGAAACCAAAAATTACTCATGAATAAGCCTGGACCATGAATTTTATATCATCCCCAATAGATGAACATTCAGGAACTCGTAGACAGTCAAGTGAAATTTAATCCACGAAATAATTTAATCTATGAACAGCGTATTGTGGTAAATTTTGATACTGTATTTGATTTCAGAGGGATTGCTTTTGCAGCTGATTCAAGTGATAAAGCAAATCTGTTTGAGTTACAATGCCATTAAATATTGAGGAGATAGTGTTTGATGAAAGTCTCCAGCGAAATTAGTTTTGAGTTACAATGCCAATTTTGACATCTGAAGCTTGTTGTAACTGATGATAAATCTGTTTTACCATGATATTTTCGATTATGGGATCTAGCAATGTGTGAGTGCATGAAAAATGGCTTATGCACTTGTTATTGGTTCGAAACTGTGCAGCATTTATTTCAGTTCATTCTCTTCGATCGTGTTCCGGCATATATAAGCAATGTGGTTATCTTTTGTACGTGCTGGGATTTGACGAGAATGGTGTGTTGGTGCTAGTCTTGCTTTTGGGGATTAAGCTGGTGGTGTCATAATTGTTGGCCAAGGTGAGACCTTCTTCTTAGAGATGCCCGTAGGAAATGCATGTGGTGCTTTGAGTTTGTTTTCATGAGGCAGTCTGCTATTAGTGCACAGGCTCATCGTAGGTACTTCCTATTTACTTGGACATGCTAGCATACTTTGCACATCTGCATTCTCTTACTCTATGACTAAAGGGTGGGATCATACATTAGTGAGATAATTGAACATCAAATTGCTGGTGTAAATATTAGTGATATATCTTAACGCCTTGCAAGGCTTATACTGATTGCGGATATGTCTGTTATTACTCTGATTGCAATGTATCAGACGACTGCTGTCTGATTGTCGCACGGTTTTGGATAGAATACCAAGGAATGTGTTGTTTGTTGGATTGGACGGATAGAGGCTTATGAATGAGCATACAACTGTGAGAGAGTATTCATTTTGTTCTTCCTAATACAACATGGATATGTTATCTTTGGTAGACTCTAGATAGTCATTTGCAATGCAAATCTGTTCATTGATATGGATTCCATCTGTGGGGGTTCTGCTATGTTCAATGCTTGTCACTTTGTTTTGATGGTTTCTCTCAATAACAAGACTTCTTACTCAAATTTCATCCCTTATGCTATTGTAATACTTGAGAAATACAATATTGTTACATGGATAGCTACGAAATGTGCAGCTTATTCAAGTATTAACTTACAACTGAGTGAAATGGTCAAGATAACTTACATGGACAAAGCTTATTAGTATTGGTGTCGTACCATATGAACTCACTCGACCAGATTTATGTAGGATGTTCCCCAGCTATGCCTCCTCTTTTAACATATATGTTGCCTTCAGTGAACGCATGCCAGTTGGCTCCTCCTATATGGCGTGAGAAATTTGCTTCTTCTATGGAACTTGGTTTGGCTACTTGGCTTGCTAGCTGCCAGGAGATACTTCAGGAATTCTTCAAGTGCCCACACAACTGGTCTTGAACGGCGTAAGGAACAAACAAAGCAGTTGGACAACACACATTTTGATCGCTTTGTACCTTGCAAAACAATGATTTATTGTATGCAAGAGTTCAGCTTAGTTTTTCATTGTACGTTTGAGTTGCTTGCGCAAGTTTGGTGCAGAAAATGTTTCCGAGGTTACGAATATTACTTCACTTCTCTATACCACCCATGAGCACATTGGTAACAGTGTATATGATCGGACACTAAGGCAACACAACAAAGTAGAGTAAAATATTTTACCTTCTCATATGGGAATACTGTCCATCAGGAGAGTGACAAAATTATGCAAGCATCAAAACTCTCTGTGAGGCTACAGGAGACACTGTTGTAGCAGTAGCTGGCCACACGACTTCCTTATGGAATTGCTTGTAGGACATTACTAAGGAGATTCTTTGGACACAAAAGTAGTGTCGGAAGGTCTCTCAAGGATTCAGAGCATGTGAGGAAATTCTTTGCCTATGTTCAGCTATGGGCTTTTGACTACGATGGTTTTGATGTAAGGTTTTACTACTCGAACCTTGAGGACAAGGTTCTTATTGGGGATGGAGGTATTTTCATGAATGAGTCTGTACCAGTATTGGCAAAGCAGCCCAATAACAGATTAAATGACTGTGTTTGGGATCCAAGTTGAATATAACTACTTGTGGCAGCAAACTAGGTTTATGTGAATATTGTTGGAGTGTCTGTGTCTCCTCATTCCCGTTCAATCCGTTTTTCTCTTCCGTTTCAGAGTCTATGCTTTTCATCTCCCTTCTATCCCTTGTTACTATTCCTTGTTATCCTTTCAACTACCTTGTTGATCTTAAGCTTTCTGTTGCAATAGTTAGTTTGAGCTTTCAATCAAAGGAATTGCTTCCCTGTTGTTGAGCGTGTAATTGTTCACTTCCGAAGATCTATCAAGAATGGTTCAATTTCGCTAATTCAGGTTATATATTCTCTCATTTTTATGTGTTATTCAAATAAGAGAATGAAGGAATTTGGAATAATGGGGTTATTGGGTACAGATGTAGATGAACCCTCACTGGAGGAAATGCCACCAAGTTATTTGCCATGTCTAGTTTGTCTCGTCAAGAGCTCAAGCAGGTTCTTTTCTTTTCTACTTCCTTTATTTCCTTAATGTCGTTCACTCGTACCCAATAACCCCATTATTCGAGTGAGACACTATCTTCATAGATAGTGTATATATGATCAAAATTATTTTTATTATAAATGGTAGATCTTGAATCCTCTTGACTTCTTCATATGTTTACTTCTGTATATTTTGAATCTCCCTACTGAAAATCTTGTTTCCGCCATTGCATTTACCTGTCTAGAAACCTTGTTTTGATGTTTGTCAATGCTTCGGCAAGAGCTCAAGTGCAGTCTCTGCTTTGCCTTAAGTTTGTAACACTGATAACCTGTTAAATAATTTGAAAAAACTGAATACTCCTATAACTTCAATAATATGGTAAATTGGCTACTGGGTGAAAATAACACCTTCTTTTACACATATAGCTTTGTGTTGCCAGAATTGTGCAATGAATTCACAGATTTACTGATTTTGAACAATTTTAGTTCTCAATCTCGCATAACACACACATTGTCAGGCTGTGATCTGAAAATCCTCTATACTTGGCGTGGAACTATAAAAATCTGTGTAGACTATAGTATTTTGAATTTAAACAATGTTAGCTCAAGTTAAAATGCATGTTTTTAGCTGACTTTGCTATGTTCATATAGAAGACAAAACCCTTGAAAGATGTTCAAATACGGTATGTACTAAAAAGATAATGAAGATTACAAAATGAACAATTTCCTTTATTACATTTGTAAAGATACAAATAGCTGATAAATTGAAAACCAAAGCCGAACTAGAGAGCCTTTGGATAAGCAATCCCCTTAAAGGCAAAATTCCATTTATTTTCGTCATTACTGAGTGAAGATGGCAATACTAATTAACAATACAGGGACAACAAATTATCTCACCTTATCAAAAAAATTATAATACAGAGACAACAAATTAATAGGAAAAGAAAAGCTTCAAAGTTTTAGAGCCGGGATGATCCAATAGGATGGTGTATGACAATGTTATTGTAGGCATCAAGAGTCATAAAATCATCCAGAACTGGTGCAGTGCATTGCCCTGTGAATAACTTGCAAGCCACCTTGTACATTCCCTTCTTGAATTTCTCCTTTCCAACTTCTCTCTCAATCCTAGCCATTTCTTCCTCAACCACTCTTCCAAACAGGTCTAAGCTCACTTTCACCCCAAGCCCATCTCCATCCAATTCCGCACCATATTTCAGCCACTGCCAATTCTGAACTCTGCTAATCTCAGCTGCGGCAGCTTCCTCCATGAAGTTGTAAAGAGGGACACAACCAAGCCCTTTCAGCCAGGCTGCCAAGTACTGAATTCCCACTCGGGTGTTCAGCCGAAGGCACTCCAAGGTAAAGACCCCTCTCGGCCTCTGCAGCAGGTCTTCTTCATCTAGGATGGATGCATCTTGGCGCTTCATGGAATGGATTTGGTTTGGGGAATTGCCCATGTTGTTAGTGAAGACTTCCATGCATGCTGGAACTAGGCCAGGGTGAGTAACCCATGTCCCGTCATGCCCCGCCATCACTTCTCTTAGCTTATCCTTCCTTACAAGTTCCAATGCTGCCTCATTAGCTGCTGGATCATCTCTAATTGGAATATGAGCTGCCTGTTTCAAGAATCCAACACAGCTATTATGCATCAATTTGATCATGTACAAGAAGATTCCAAATTAACCTAATGCAGAAATAGGAGCTTACACACTAACCGGCTTAGGATCTTTCATACATATCAACAACCACTAAAGTATTTCCTATTGTACACCTACATCGCTCCAATGTGGGAGCGATCATGTGCATACTTTTTAATAACATAACATCCTACTAGCATGCAAATGTTTTCGTGTCCATATGTTTGGTAGTATACATTTTATTTGAGTTCCTAATCAAAATAATACAAATATGCTTGTGTAAAATTATTTAAAGAACATAGAATTAAAAAAACTGAATTGATGTAGACATACCATGCCTCCCATAGCATGGACGCCACGCTTATGACAAGTGTGGATGAGCAAGTCGGAGTAACTCCTCATAAAGTGTTGAGCCATGCCAACTTGTGTCCTATCGGGGAGCAACCGATCAGGGTGACCCTGGAATGTCTTGATGTAGCTGAAAATGTAATCCCATCTACCACAATTGAGGCCAACAGAATGGTCCCTCAGTTCATACAAGATTTCATTCATCTGAAACACAGCTGGAAGTGTTTCAATTAGGGCAGTAGCCCTAATGCTTCCTTTCTCAATTCTAACCCATTTCTCTGCCCTCTCAAACACATTGTTCCATATTCTAGCTTCCCTGTTCAAACAAAACAAAAACTGCTACATTTTCTTGGAATATAATTCTCAAGACTATATAAATTTACAAATAAGAACATAACTAACCTAGAATGTTCCATTTTGGGTAGATAGAAAAAGGGTCCAGATCCTTGACCTTGAGCCTTGCGGAAGTTGGCATAGTTGTGGAAAAAGTAGAGGCCGAAGTCGACAAGGCAACCTGTGGCAGGCTCACCATCAATGAAGGTGTGAGCTTCTGGCAAATGCCACCCTCTTGGGCGCACAAACAACTTAGCTGTCTGATCATTCAGTTTATACACTTTGTTTCTAGCTTGATCTTGGAATGTTATTGTTCTATTTACTGCATCCCTCAAATTTATATGGCCTCTCATTAAATTCTCCCAGCTTGGTGACAGTGCATCTTCAAAGTCCGCCTGTGGAATATCATATTAGTGAATTCTATGAACTACATCACTATGGTATGTAGGAAGAAAAACAAAGTGCACATATTCTGGATATGCTTCCACTCCAAATTGAGGTTAATTACTAACATAAAGGTCTAGTGCTACCATATTTCCTTCAATGTAATTCACACTGGCCTTTTTTTCGTTTTTTAATTATATTAAAATGAGAGTTCTTCTGTTCTACTATTAACTTGGGAAGGGAGATGTGATAGGGGATATGGCATACCATGAAAACTTTGGCTCTAGAATTAAGGGCATCGATGACCATCTTCCTATCGACTGGTCCAGTAATCTCCACCCTCCGATCAGCCACAGCCTGTGGCACAGGAGCACACACCCACTCTCCTTCCCTAATATACTTGGTTGTTGGATCAAAACCCGGCAAACAGCCATTATTGTACCTCATTTTGGCCTCTCTCCGGCACTCCATAGCATACTTGATATGATTCCTGAATTCCCTCTGCAAACTAGCTACAAATTGCAAAGCGCCCCTAGTTAAAATCTTGGAAAATTCAGGATCGTATCTTCCCCTAATGTCCACCCCTTCAGGTACATCATAACCAATAATTCCACTGCTCCTTTTTGGAACAGTGGTTTTGGGTTGAGTGAATGTCTCTTCAAAGCTAGCCATTTTTTCTTCTTTTTGTAATTTCAACTAAGAGTTAATGTACTTCTTTCTTTCTTTCTTTCTTTCTCTCTCTCTGAACAGTCTTGGTAGCTGATGGCTGCAATTTATAGGGGGGAACATGAGCTTTAGCAGTGTTTCACTGTTACATTTAAAATTTATTTCAAATATCTGTTCAGCTATGAAATTTAAAGTCCGATGTCAGATATTTTCGAGTTATCAAAAACTCGTTTAGATTAATCTTTGGATTTTTGAGACCTCCCCTCACAATTTTTTTTAAAGAAAATTCAGTTGAAATGCATGTCCAAACACAATCTAAAAAATCAAACTTTTAAAGTTTTAACTTCAAAAGTTATGATCAAACGAAAGCTGAAGTTGATAAAATTTATAATAACGTGGATATCTAATGATTGCATGATTATCTTTCTTTTTTGGTTTCAATAAAAGAATGTGAAATTTAGGTCTTAGGCCTAACTCACACCCCAAAAGCTAGCTCAAAGGGAGGAGGATTGCCCAAGCCTTATAAGGAGTCCACGCACCTGAATTTTGATTTCAGGGGTTCCAAGTTCCAACATCGGGTGAGACGAGCCCTGCTCTGATACCATGTGAAATTTAGGTCTTAGGCCTAACTCACACCCCAAAAGCTAGCTCAAAGGGAGGAGGATTGTCCAAGCCTTATAAGGAGTCCACGCATCTCATTAACCACCGATGTGGGACTTTTGTCATTCTTTAACAAAGAATAATAATATGTGGATAGCTAAGGATTTCATGAGTCCCCTTATAATATATTTAGCAAAGCTTATCAATATGTGATTGGTTGAAAGGCCCTTATCTTTTTTTTTGTCCCCCCTCTTTAATTTTATATTAATGTTTTGTCCCTTAGGAAAGCTTGACGTAATTGATAAAGTTGTTGTCATATAATCAGGAGTTAACATATTCAATATGTGGAAACAATTTCTTATAAAATACAAGATAAAATTACATATAATAAGACTACACGATAGATATTTATAATCCGATCTTTTCGTGAACTATATGCATAGCTGGAGCTTAAGGCATGGATGAGTCATATTTAACTTTCAAAAGTCTTTTCCAAATCCAAGGAGCCAAGAGGTAAATTAATCCATTCCAGTGAGGGATGCAGCTAGTCGATGATACATTCATATCAATCCAGTGATTCGAGCATTGAGTATATAGAAGAACATGTGAATCCAATTAGTGGCAAACTTACATATTAAAAATGAGATAAAAGTAAATTTGTATTTTTTTTCTTCCTAAAATTAGATATTTTATGTATATATTTTCTAAAATTGATATAAAATATGTGCCTGCATCTAATATCTGTGCTTTAAAAAAAGCTAATTGATGCATTTGGTTGAATATTGAGTTATTTACTCCGAGGACAAGAAATCAATTCCACTTGATGCATTTTTTTTCAAGTTAGTATCTCAGATGGTCATTCAACTTTGATTAGTTCATTTAGAAAGTCACTCGACTTTGAGTCATGCACTAGAAAATCACTCAATTTTGTTTTATAACTCAAAAGTCACTAAACTATTGATATTTCACTAAAAAATCGATCAACTATTAATATTTCACTTTAAAAGTCATCCAACAAATTTAAATGATTTACTCATTAAATTTTGTTGAAATCTGATTTTTATTTCAAACTATTCTTTTAAGAAATAATAAAATATCTATTTTACTTATTTATCCGCTCCAATTATTTAACTACAATTTTTAGAAAAACGTACATTAGCAATTGACGAAAAATTTTGCTTTTCCATTCTAGCAATTGTCTTACAAGAATAAAATATGCTCGAAAATTATCCAAAAAAAAGAAAGGTTGGAATTGATGAAGTAATTAAAGAGTAATCAAAAAGACGCACAGCAGCAAATATCAATCTTTTATTGTTTTTTCTTTAAAAAAATAGTTTAAAAAAAAATTGTATTCAACAAAATTTAATAAAATAATTAAAATGAGTATTTTTTAAAAAAAAATTAGTTCAAAAACAAAAATTGTATTTCAATAAAATTTAATGAAAGAATTAGATAAAGTAGTTGAATGACTTTCTAAGTAAAATATCAATAATTGAGTGACTTTCTGAGTGAAATGTCAATAGTTGAGTGACTTTCTAATTGAAATTTCAATAATTGAATGACTTTTGAGTTATAAAACAAAGTTAAATAACTTTATTCTAAGTAGAGTATTCAAAATGGAGTAACCATATGAGATAGTATCGTTATTTTTTCCTTTTTCTTTTAGTGCTACACTTATGTTCTAAAAGTACTAAACTCGTCTCTCGTTATAATAAAAAAAACTTTGGATATAGAAGAACACGTGAATTCAATTACAATAAGAAAAATTAGTTTTGATTATCCAATTACAATAAGAAAATAAGTTTGGGACCATATACAGAAGACCATGTGAAGGAGGATCATATGTATGTCTTTTTTCTTCTTCTTTTTTTTTGTTAAATATCGTGTTAAGTTAAAGAATGTCACGTAAAATAGGACGAGAGAGTAAGAAAAAAAGTCTTTTGAGTGTGGGGTTGGGGAAGGGGACATGACCAGAGGCGGAACCAGGATTTTTAATAAGGGGGTTCAAAATCTATAGAAATAGATAGTCGAAGGGGGTTCGACATCTATTATATATACATATAAACTTATTTCAATTATGTATAAATAATATAATTTTTCGCCAAAAAAGATTCGGATGAAACCGATAGCTCCGTCCCTGGACATGACAGACCAATTATAGTAACACAAATAATTCTTGTTGAGGATTTAAAGATATATAGAAGAAGAATATGGTGGATAAAGAACAAGTACCCACAAATGTGGCCCATTAACATAGTATGCCAGCTACGAAGAAATTTCCAGTCCACTAAATTCACAAATCTACGTGTGATTGAGAGTGACTGCAACACAACCACACAAGAAACGAAACCGGACCTATACACAAATACAAAGACGTAAACGTGTCATAAAAGACTGATTCATTTCTTAAAAAATGCAAGATCTAATACATTTCCTTCAATCAAAAGATAAGTTTTTAATGATAACAATCCGAGATAGAAAACTAATTATAAGTGTTTGATTCTTCAATTCATACTACGTGGATAGCTATTGATTTCATAATTTTCTTTTATAATATGTGGACTTTTTTTCTTTATAATACGTGGATAGCTAATAATATCATGATTTTCTTTATAAGAATATAATTGGAAAAGCTTATCGACATGTATTTGATATGTGCTTGGTACAAAAGACCAAAAGCTTATCTATCTATGTGTGGTGTTGTCTTCTTTCATTTGACCCTCTTTATTTTGAGGTTTTGTTGTTTTATATTCATTCATTTACTATCACACCCAAGTTTTTATATATATAGGGTTGTTTAAATTTTGAATAATTCCAATAAAAATGATTTATTGATAATGATTCGATAACGGTGCGTGAGTAATAATTCGATAATAGGTGATAATTTTGTAGGTTCATTATGTTTTACTACTCAAGTTGTACAATCAAAGCATAATAAGGTTCTTTGTTTCTTTCTGTTTAATTCCCCTAGTATTCTGAATTCAGTAAAAACTTAACACAAGTATCAAAGAAGATATATATATGCATGTTCTTATGCTATGCAAATAGAGAAGACTAATCCCCTTGAAATTACAAGGTTCACATGTACTAGAAAAGTAGCACAAAAAATGAACAATAGTCTTTATTATTACAGGGAAAGACACAATACTGATGACATTGATTGAAAAACAAAGCTGAATAAGAGAGCTTTTGGATGATTAGCTATCTCCTTAAAGATAAGATTTCATTTCCTATCGTTATTGTTGGGAAGATAGCAGTAGTCACAATACAGAGATATCTGTTGATCTAACAGCAAAAGCTGCTAAATTTAGAGTCGGGACGATTCAATAGGATGATACATGACAATGTTATTATAGGCATCAAGAGTCAGAAAATCATCCAAGACTGGTGCAGTGCACTGCCTTGTGAATAATTTGCAGGCTTCCTTGTACATTCCCTTGTTGAATTTCTCCTTTCCAACTTCTCTCTCAATCCTAGCCATTTCTTCTTCAACCACTCTTCCAAATAGGTCTAAGTTCACTTTCACTCCAAGTCCATCTCCATCCAATTCCACTCCATATTTCAGCCACTGCCAATTCTGGACTCGGCTAATCTCAGCTGTGGCAGCATCCTCCATGAGGTTGTAAAGTGGAACAGAACCAGCCCCTGTCAGCCAAGCTGCCAAGTACTGAATTCCCACTCGGGTGTTCAGCCGGAGGCCCTCCATGGTTCGAACCCCTCTTGGACTCTGCAGCAGGTCTTCTTCAATTAGTTTGGATGCATCTTGGCGCTTCATGGAATGGATTTGATTAGGAGCATTGACCATGTTGTTGGTAAAAACTTCCATGCATGCTGGAATTAGGCCAGGATGAGCTGCCCATGTTCCATCATGCCCTGCCTTCACTTCTCGGAGCTTATCCTTCCTTACGAGTTCCAATGCTGCCTCGTGAGCTGCTGGATCATCTCTGATTGGAATTTGAGCTGCCTGTTTCAAGGGTACAACAAAGCCATTATGCCTTAAATCTATCATGTAACAATGACTCCAAATTAACCTAATGCATACTAATGCTTCGTTGTCCATTTGGTAGGCATGTATATCATTTTATTGAGATCATAGTCTTAGTTGTAAAAATATGTTAAGTTAATAGATAATCCATAAATATTGCCTTAGTTCGGGTTGGTTTCTGTAACTCAGAAACATAAAGTTGGCATCGTTAGTAATCACAATTCACAGATCAACATGCCGTGGTGAACTAAAAGAACATAAGATGGTAAAAGGAGTTGATATTGGCATACCATGCCTCCCATTGCATGGACACCACGCTTATGACAGGTGTGGATGAGCAAGTCGGAGTAACTCCTCATAAAGTGTTGAGCCATGCCAACTTGAACTCTATCAGGGAGCAATCGATCAGGATGACCCTGGAAAGTCTTGACGTAACTGAAAATGTAATCCCATCTACCACAGTTTAGGCCAACAGAATGGTCCCTCAGTTCATACAAGATTTCATTCATCTGAAACACTGCTGGAAGTGTTTCAATCAAGACAGTGGCCCTAATGCTTCCTGTCTCAATTCCAGCCCATCTCTCTGCCCTCCCAAACACATTATTCCATATTCTAGCTTCCCTGTCCAAACAAAACAACAATTGCTTAATTCTCTTGGAATACAATTCTCAATTGTTACTTAAATTCAACTAATAAGAGGACCACTAACCTAGAATGTTCCATTTTGGGAAGATAGAAAAAGGGTCCAAATCCTTGTCCTTGGGCCTTGCGGAAGTTGGCATAGTTGTGAAAAAAGTAGAGGCCGAAGTCAACAAGGCAACCCGTTGCAGGCTCACCATCAATGAAGATGTGAGCTTCTGGCAAATGCCACCCTCTTGGGCGAACAAACAACTTGGCTGTTTCATCATTCAGTTTATATAATTTGTTTCTAGCTTGATCATGGAATGTTATTGTTCTATTCACTGCATCCCTCAAATTTATATGGCCTCTCATTAAATTCTCCCAGCTTGGTGACAGTGCATCTTCAAAGTCAGCCTGTGAAATATTATATCAGTAAAGTCTATGAATTATAATTGTATGGTGAAAGGACATACATAATGTATTAATCCAATTTATAAGTATTTTAACTCGTTATAGCAGGTAACTTAGCTTACTTTACACTGTTGTCAATATATAGAAGTTAAACACGTGTAACGTACCATGAAAACTTTGGCACCAGAATTGAGGGCATTGATGACCATCTTCCTCTCAACTGGTCCAGTAATCTCCACCCTCCGATCAGCCACCGCCCGTGGCACAGTAGCACACACCCATTCTCCTTCCCTAATATATTTGGTTGCCGGATCAAAACCCGGCAAATCTCCATTGTTATACCTCATTTTGGCCTCTCTCCTACACTCCATAGCATACTTAATATGGTTCCTGAATTCCCTCTGCAAATCAGTTACAAATTGCAAAGCATCCCTAGTCAAAATCTTAGAAAATTCAGGATCGTATCTTCCCCTAATGTCCACTCCTTCAGGTACATCATAACCCATAATTCCACTCTTCTTTCTTTGTAATTTCAACAAACACTTTGCAGCAGGCTGCAATAGAAGAGCTATAGATTGGTGAAATTTATAGTATGTGTATATCTACTGATTTTATTAACTTTCTACAATAATCATACAAGAGATCAAATTTCACTTAATGCATTTTTTGGGTGCATTCATATTCTAAACATCTAATTTAGTCTCCAATTGTTCAATTATAGTAATGAAAAGAAGTTTGAAAATCATATATGGAAGAACATGTGAATCAAATAACAGTAAGAAAATAAGTTTAGATTAAAAATTCTAAATTATTCTAGATTATCCCCTGATTATTCAATTATATTAAGAAAAATAAGCCTGAAGTCTATATATATAGAACATGTGAATGGGGACATGTCAATCCAATTATGTTAAGAAATAAAATAAATGTTGTTAAAATATTATAAATATATTAAAAGGAATAAGAAGTATCTTTTAGAATTAATCTAATTAATTTGATCAAAAGAATTTATTATATGATTTACTAGCTTTATTTGCAGAGATTTGAAGGGAATATGTCATTTATTGCATATTGAATGTGCATTATCCGCAGTTTTGCACAGTGAAATATTTGCAAGGACAATGTCATAGTTCAAATGTTTAAATAAAATTTGACTGACAAATTTAAATTGTCGATATGTCAAACCCCTAATTATACTATGAAAGTTCTATGAATCTTATGCAACACATAATGATCAAGTTATGATATATCAGCTGAAACTATTACCCACTTACAATCGTTTTTTTCTCTGAACTTTACATGGAACTATTTGAATTTTGGTTCAAACAAATCCAAAAGTCTACTATTCCTTTATTTATTTTACTTTACTAATCCGCGCTTAAAAATTTCACTTGTATAAACACAATCTATTCAGTGAAAATTTAACACAGGTATCAAAGAAGATATATGCATGTGCTTATGCTATTCACATATAAAAACAAAAGCCCTTGAAATTGGAAGGTTCACATGTACTAGAAAAGTATAACAAAAATGAAGATTTGACTTTATTATTACAGGGAAAGACACAACACTGATGACAGATTGATTAAAAAGCACAGCAGAATAAAAGGGCCTTGGAATAATTAGCTATCTCCTTAAGGGTGAGATTCTATTTCGTACCATTATTGGTGGGAAGATAGCAGTAGTCACAACACAAAGTCACCTGATTGATCACACAGCATAAGCTGCGAAAATTTAGAGCCGGGACGACCCAATAGGATGATACATGACAATGTTATTATAGGCATCAAGAGTCAGAAAATCATCCAAGACTGGTGCAGTGCATTGCCTTGTGAATAGTTTGCAGGCTTCCTTATACATTCCCTTGTTGAATTTCTCCTTTCCAACTTCTCTCGCAATCCTAGCCATTTCTTCTTCAACCACTCTTCCAAACAGATCTAAGTTCACTTTCACCCCAAGTCCATCTCCATCCAATTCCACTCCATATTTCAGCCACTGCCAGTTCTGGACTCGGCTAATCTCAGCTGTCGCAGCATCCTCCATGAGGTTATAGAGTGGAACAGAACCAGCCCCTGTCAGCCAAGCAGCCAAGTACTGAATTCCCACTCGGGTGTTCAGCCTAAGGCCCTCCATGGTTCGGACCCCTCTTGGACTCTGTAGTAGGTCGTCTTCAATTAGGACCGATGCATCTTGACGCTTCATGGAATGGATTTGGTTAGGAGCATTGGCCATGTTGTTGGTGAAGACTTCCATGCAGGCTGGAATTAAGCCAGGGTGAGCTGCCCATGTTCCATCATGCCCTGCCTTCACTTCTCGGAGCTTATCCTTCCTTACGAGTTCCAATGCTGCCTCGTTAGCTGCTGGATCATCTCTGATTGGAATTTGAGCTGCCTGTTTCAAGGATACAACAAATCTATTATGCATCAAAGATCATGTACCAAAAAGAATAAAAATTAACCTAGTGCATGCTAATGCTCCCTAGTCCATATGGTTTGCATGTATGTCATTTTATTGAGGTCAGAGTCTTAATTTACAAATATGTAAAGTTAAGAGCTAATTCATAAAAATTGCCTTAGTCCGGATTGTTTTCTGCAACTCGGAAAACATAAAATCAGTTATGCAGTGAACTAAAACAACATAAAATGATTAAAAAGTAGTTGATATTGGCATACCATGCCTCCCATAGCATGTACACCGCGCTTATGACAGGTATGGATGAGCAAGTCAGAGTAACTCCTCATAAAGTGTTGACCCATGCCAACTTGAACCCTATCAGGGAGTAATCGATCGGGATGACCCTGGAAAGTCTTGACATAGCTGAAAATGTAATCCCATCTACCACAGTTGAGGCCAACAGAATGGTCCCTCAGTTCATACAAGATTTCATTCATCTGAAACACTGCTGGAAGTGTTTCAATCAAGACAGTGGCCCTAATGCTTCCCTTCTCAATTCCAGCCCATTTCTCCGCCCTGTCAAACACATTGTTCCATATTCTAGCTTCCCTGTCCAAACAAAACAAGAATTGCTTCATTCTCTTGGAATACAATTCTCAATTGTTACTTAAGTTCAACTAATAAGAGGACCACTAACCTAGAATGTTCCATCTTGGGAAGATAGAAAAAAGGTCCAAATCCTTGTCCTTGGGCCTTGCGGAAGTTGGCATGGTTGTGAAAAAAGTAGAGGCCGAAGTCGACAAGGCAACCTGTTGCAGGCTCACCATCAATGAAGATGTGAGCTTCTGGCAAATGCCACCCTCTTGGGCGCACAAACAACTTAGCTGTCTGATCATTTAGTTTATACACTTTGTTTCTGGCTTGATCATGGAATGTTATTGTTCTATTCACTGCATCCCTCAAATTTACATGGCCCCTCATTAAATTCTCCCAGCTTGGTGACAGTGCATCTTCAAAGTCAGCCTGTGGAAGATTATATCAGTAAAGTATATGAACTCTAAATGGACATATTCTACTACGGCATCAACAACGATATACTCTAAATGAATTATAATTGTATGGTGAAAGGACATGTTTATATTTCATACATAACGAATTAATCCAATTTATAAGTATTTTAACTCGTTATAGCTGGTAACTTAGCTTACTTTGCACTGTTGTCAATATATAGAAGTTAAACTCGTGCAACGTACCATGAAAACTTTGGCACCAGAATTGAGGGCATTGATGACCATCTTCCTCTCAACTGGTCCAGTAATCTCCACCCTCCGATCAGCCACCGCCGCTGGCACAGGAGCACACACCCATTCTCCTTCCCTAATATATTTGGTTGCCGGATCAAAACCCGGCAAACCTCCATTATTATACCTCATTTTGGCCTCTCTCCGGCACTCCATAGCATACTTAATATGGTTCCTGAATTCCCTCTGCAAATCAGTCACAAATTGCAAAGCATCCCTAGTTAAAATCTTGGAAAATTCAGGATCATATCTTCCCCTAATGTCTACTCCTTCAGGCACATCATATCCCATTGTTCCACTGTTCTTTTTTTGAACAGGGTTGTTGTGTGGAAGAAATGTATCAAAGCTAACCATTTTTCTTCTTTTGGTAATTTCAACACAGTTAGCAGTTGGCTGCAATACAAGAGCGCTATAGATTGGTCAAATATATAATACTATGTGGATAGCTACTGATTTTATGATTTTTGTTTTTAATGGAATATATTAAAATGAGTGTGAAGCTTATCGTTATGGGTCTAAATTTAGATAAACCGTGGCGTTATGTGCGTCAGATGATAAAAGGATCATGCTGCAGATAATCTATTCATTTTCTTCCTTCTTGATATGTTCAAAACAAGGATAATGATTTTTTTGGTAATTGTGCCAGCCTCGGGAGTTGCAATTTGTTAGGTATATTGAAAGTATTAAAATCCCTTCTTTGACAAGTGCCACAGTATATCTTACTCCCTCTGAACGTGATACAGAATTTAAGTGCATTATTTGTCTTCGACACGAAATGAAGAAAAAGAAATGTAAGTTCTGAAAGATCTTTAAGGAATTAATAAGACTAACCAGGTTGATCCAGATTAACTACAGTGCCTTGCTTCTTAGCAGTGAACTGTAGATTGTATCGATAGGAACAGAGGTTTTCATAGAATAAGATTCATCAAGCCATCAACTTGGATCATAAGCTGAGTAATACGTGGATCCCATAAACAAAGCCTGAACCAGTGACACGAAAAAAAAAAAAAAGACATGTAACTTTATAACAAAAAAGTAACAATTGCAGCATCACACTTGGCAATCTGTATTAGCTACTACTTGTATTACAGAGGTTGTACAACATTGTTCTTACAAGAATATAGTTGGATGTTTTATGAGGAAAAAAATGAATAACTCCATGTTTTGGACCATGATGAAAAGTGATGTCCAAAATGTATGGGAATCAGGGGAGTAGTTAATTTTCATTAGGAGGAAATAAAGGTTACTGGCTCTAGCTATTCCCTGAAGAGAAACCCAAAAAGAGCTGCAATGCACATGAAGTACCATTTGGAGTTGCTTGTATGTGTCATTTAGCTGCTGTTGTTGCAGTCTGGTATATGTCACCTAAACTTTAACTGTTAGAGTCATCCCAAGTAGAAAAGTAACCAATGTCATCTCAACGAAGAAAAGCGTGTTAATGAGTAATCGATCAACCCTCCATCCATAAATGCTAAAACCACCAGGGTTAGACTCCACATAAGTCACTGCAAAGATAAAGCAAACTAGACATTATTTGCTGTTTGTGGGGAAAAAGAATGTTAAGAGACTGAACTACAGAAGTTTGTATAGATATGATGGGAATAACAAGAATGATATGCATATGAAGCAAACAAAGACGAGGATGTAATGGGAGGTTGGGTGATCTAAGAAGATGAATCAAAATCTTCGCTTGTTATAAGATGCATAAAATACAATAGCCGGTATGTCACTATAGACGTCCCATGACCTTAATCCAAGTGATCATAAATATTATGCCACTGCACTTGTATTATCAACTCTTAAAAACTTCAAGTGTTTAATCTTATGAGACTCCCTTTGCCTAGCGCTTCACCCACCTGTCTGACAAGAGACTAGTACTAATAACTAACTAATTTGTATTGGACTAGTAAAGACAATAGAGATTATTACTAAATGCAGTTTGTCCTGGAGATTCTAGTATCTCTGGCAGTATAAAACCTCAATTCATCAGACTTTGCTCATGATCAGCAGGATTTTAAATCCAAAGCAATAGGTACTTCAGCAAAATTATCTAAATGAGGGAGCAAGTTCTAGGCAAAATAGTGTCTTTGCTACTAGGTTGCAAGAAGATTACATGACCTTGTAAATGTTCAGTGAAAATGCACTTTCAGTAAGAAATCAAACTGTGAAAATATGACATCCCAAGCAACGAAGAATTAAATGTAAAGCATCAGAGTAACACTTCACTTATAGATCTATCATCTAAAGATGAGATACTGCCGAAGCGTTCTATTGTAGGGGCTCTAACAGTTATGCTGATGTTTCTTAAGAAAGTATTAATGATCAAAAAACCGTGCTATTGTCTTTTTAAGACCAATATAGGTATTTGAAGACACTTCAGAGGACAGGTTTGTTTCCTAAGAGATATAAAGATTTCAGGGGAGGAAACATGTGAAAGAACTAGGCACGCTAACACTGTTTCCTTGTTATTGTCATCTGCAGAGAATTCCGGCAAGAGAACTCACACAGCCAATAAAATGCAGGAAGGTAACAAAGGAGAGGATCTCAAAAATGACTATGGCATATGCATTATGTAGGTACATCAACCATTCTAACAATGTGAACTATTTACTATTTCAGTTTACTATTTGTTAAACAAACAGACATCCTATATGCTTCAAAATGAAATACAAATATTAGTGCTTCAGTGAATCAAATCATTTAGTCTGCAAAAAGAATTATCTCGCCATTTGGGAATTATAAGAACATAATACAAGCATAAGCAGTGCAACTTTTACAGAAGTTTGGATTGCATACCAAATGCTTGTCTCTTGTGATATGACGTCATAGTAGAAGTGAGTTGTATATTTGCAGGTGGAGGCATACAATCAGCGGACTCCAAATCACCTTCTGAATAATTTACAGATAACTGCCCCCCTGTTTTCGGTGTTTCAACATTTCTACCATCAGATGAAGATTCGGAAACAGAAGCATCATTGCTATTACAAGTAACTAGTGCATGCCATCTACTGGCTACTGATCCCAGGCCTTGTGCTCTGTGCGATATCTTTGCACCTGCATTCAGGCATATGAGTAGTCCAACCAGTTGAACAATTGATATTACCTGAATATGAAGTTCAATGGGAACAATACAATCAGTCAATAACAGCTCTTATATACTCTGTTAGAGCAGTTTTTCAGTACCGACTTAAATACAAATGTTATTACTGTCAAAAAAAATATACTCTGTTTGAGCATATCCACCAATGTGACAACTTTGTTTCTCAAGTTCACAAAGAAAAGACACAAGAACAAGATCTGATGGTCAAGATACACAAGCCTCAAAGATACTAAATGCACTTTTCAGCCCTTCATATAAACTAAGTTGTCAAGAAACTCAAAAGTAGAATCGCCATGGAACCCGACCAAATGCCAGTACAATTGAGTAGCGATAAGCCAATCATGACATGGATTTTACGCATTAAGATCTACAAAAGTGAGGCTAAAAAGTCTAGAGTATCTGTAGATGCATACAAACAATGAAAGAAATTGATGCTTACCACAAAATCACCAGCATTTACGAAGTTGACGACTTCTTGATTTGTTGTTGTCTGCAATAGAACTACACATTGACTGACTGTGACTATTAAGTACTCCAGGAGGAGGAACATCCTAAATCTGTGGCTAATTTTACACACATAACAAGTCAGACGCATATGTTCATTGATGTAAACTGAGACATCCATATCCATTTCCAAAAGCTCGCCAAAATGTTCCAAGTGTATCACTTGCAAATTGCCCACCAGATGAAACAGAGCAGTTCCCACTATAAATATAATGGTAGAATATGCCCATGATACAAGTGAAGCAACCACAATTCCGATTGACCACCATATAGAACCATCATAAATATGCACAGCTCTAGTGACTTCACGAGCTATCTTCATCAAAAAAAAATTGCATCCCGAAACCACCAAATAATAAAAGACCTAAAAGCAACAAGTTCCCCAAAATCAGAAATCGGGAGTAATTGCGAGTTGGAATTATCCCCAATCGGACTTCACTAGCATAACTATTTTGATATTACAGAACGAGCTAAACAAATAATGTAGTTGATGAACATGAACTTGGATTCAATCGTAGGGCGAAATAATTGATCTAAGGTTGAACACTTACTCGTATCTTCTTTAGATAGAGCTCACTGAAATGAGTCAGTTGACCATGGTATCGATCCACGAAAAGCAACTTCCTAATGCGATATTTACGGAGATTGTGCGAGATGCACAACAGTGATATGAAAGCGGCAACAGATTGGCATACAGAACTTCGAGCTCAAAGTCATTAATCTGATACAGCTCACAGTTAGAGCAGTAACCAAAGTAAACTACGAGAAGAGGCACAACAATGGAGAAGACAACAAAAGCCAGCCAGGATAGTGCAGCGCTGAAAATGGAATACTGACAGAAACCCAAAACTCGCAGAAAGCGTTCGAGCTTATTTAAGGAAACGTCTAGATCG
>JAJJBR010000318.1:0-27505 GCA_022817965.1 Solanum lycopersicoides
GACAGAGTAAGTTGATGCACATGAGATAAAGGGCAGGTCGCGAATGGATTAGTCTGATTCGTTGTTTTAGGAAAATTATTTAGGATTTCTTGAAGGCTGGTCAAATTTTTTAGTAGGAACTTTAGGTAACATTACGATCCAAAATTGTTAGAAATCTTAGGATAATTCGTTGGTAGGCTAATTTCAGAGGATCGTAATTCCTTAACAATGTTACAGTCAAGCATTAGACGTCCTATTACTTTCATTCAAATACATGATAATCATTGTAAGTAGAGGTAGTTAGAATGAGTTTACCTTGGATATTTTCTTGTCTATTATTGTGAATATTATCCTTAGATACTCATCAGTAGGCCTAGTCGATAGTGAAGGAATTGTATCATTTGTGATTGGAGTTCTACACTCCTTAGCTACTATATTATGTTCTTGCGATTCTTCCTTCAACAAAGACGAACCAACTAATTGAGTTGATATTTTGTGAGATTCATGATATACCTTTCTTGTCTCTATTTAGTAATCTCCGCGATGTTGTTTGCAATTGTTGTGGGTTATTATGGAGATATACCATAGTAGCTGTGGAGATCGATCTCCTTATTCAATACCCCTCGCTTGAGAATTGACGAAGTCACCCAACTTTTTGTCCTTTACGATTCTACTATCAACATCCTTCAATTTCCACTATGCCGCGCAAGAAAAAGAACAGGGAATAAACCCCAGAACTAGTTTCCTACGAATCGACTTAGAATAAGATTGATTTTGGTCGCTGATTGTGAGGCAATTTTGTTGCCTCCATCGCTTGTATGCTTCGTTGAGCTGAAACAGTGGGCATATGACGATTATGCATATCTACAACTCGTAGATTTTTCACCCGATTTTTTTCTCCAATACCTTTGAATAGCTTCATCCATGAATAGATTTGTACTTGTTCCTTCTAATTCCTTTGCAATAGTGTGGACCGCCTCATCCATTTCCTGTGAGAAATGGAAGATAATTCTGATTTTGAATCCACCTATAGAACTGTTGATTGAAATTACACTTTAATTGTCCTGGATCAGGTGGTTGCTATCCATTCCAATGATCGAAAATTGTATCAAGTAACCCAAGATAGATAATTCTTTGAATGAACTCTTAGGGAAATTTTTAGAGAGAGAAATTTTGGGTGGCGGTTCTAATGTAGGTTAGGGTTTCGGGTTTATGGTTTAGGTTTAAGGTTAGGGGTTAGGGTTAGGGTTAGGGTTTTTGATTTTTTTAGGTTTTTGGATTTAGGGTTTAGGATTTGAGGTTTAATATCAATATTTTAGTGTTTAATGTTTGGGTTTTGGCATTTTGAGATTGGGATTTAGGGTTTATAGGGTTGGAGTTAGGGTTATTGTAAGGGTTAGGGTTAGAGTTTAGGTTGTTTTTAGGTTTTAGGGTTTGGGGTTAAGAATTTTAGTTTTGATATCTATGGTTTAGTGTTTAATGTTAGGGTTTTGGTATTTTGAGCTTTGGGTTTAGGGTTTAGGGATAGGGTTAGAGTTAAGGATAGGGTTAGGGTTAGGGTTAGGGTTAGGGTTACAAATTGGGTTAGGTTAGGGTTTAGGGTTATTTTAGGTTTAGGATTTTTTGATTCAAATCTATGGTTTAGTTTTTAATGTTTGGGTTTCTGTATTTTGGGCTTGAGGTTTTGGGTTAATGGTTTAGGTTTAGGGTTAGGGTTAAGGTTAGGTTTAGGTTTAGGGTTAGGGTTAGAATTTTGGTTTTGTTAGGTTTTTGGATTTAGGGTTTAGGATTTTAGGTTTAATATCAATTGTTTAATGTTTAATGTTTGGGTTTTGGTATTTTTGGCTTGGGCTTTAGGGTTTATAATAGGGTTAGGGTTAGGGTTAATGTTAGGGTTAGGGTTAGGGTTTAAGTTGTTTTTTACGTTTTAGGGTTTGGGTTAAGGATTTGAGTTGTAATATCTATGATTTGGTGTTTAATGTTAGGGTTTTGGTATTTTGGGCTATGGATTTAGGATTTAGGGTTAAGGGTTAGGGTTAAGGATAGGGTTAGGGTTAGGGTTCATGTTAGGGATAGGGTTATGGTTAGGGTTTATTTTTTTATTTTTTTTAGGTTTTGGGTTTAGGAATTTTGGTTAAAATCTTTGGTTAAGTGTTTAATGTTTGGGTTTTGGTATTTTGGCTTGGGGTTTCGGGTTAATTGTTTAGGGTTAGGGTTATAGTTAAGTTTAGGATTAGGGTTTTTGTTAGGGTTAAGGTTTAGGCTTTTTTAGGTATTAGGGTTTGTGGTTTAGGATTTTAGGCTTAAATTCTATGGTTTAGTGTTTAATGTTTGGGTTTGCATATTTTGGACATAGAGTTTTTTTTGGACTTAGGTTTTAGGTTTTAGGTTTAGGTTTAGAATTAGGATTTGGGTTAGGGTGTCCATTTTTTTAAGATTTTATGGTTCAGGGTTTAGCATTTGAGGTTTATAATCTATTATTTATTATTTAATGTTTGGGTTTTGGTATTTTGGGGATAGAGTTTCAGGTTTAGGGTTTAGGGTTAGGGTTAGGGTTAATGTTAGGGTTAGGGTTAGGGTTTTGTTTTTTTTAGGTTGTTTTGGTTTAGGGTTTAGGATTTGAGATTTAATATCAATTGTTTAATGTTTAATGTTTGGGTTTTGGTATTTTGGGCCTGGGTTTAGGATTTATGGTAGTGTTATGGTTAGGGTTAATGTTAGGGTTAGGGTTAGGGTTTAAGTTGTTCTTTAGGTTTTAGGGTTTGGGGTTAACGATTTGAGTTGTAATATCTATGGTTTAGTGTTTAATGTTAGGGTTTTTGAATTTTGTGCTATGGGTTTAGGGTTTAGGGTTTAGGGTTAGGGTTAGGGTTAGGGTTAGGGTTAGGGATAGTGATAGGGTTAGGATTTAGTTTTTTTTTTTAGGTTTTAGGTGTTTAGTATTTTTTGTTTAAAATTTATGGTTTATTATTTAATGATTGGGTTTTGGTATTTTGGGCTTGACATTTCGGGTTATTGGTTTAGTGTTTGGGTTCAGGTTAGGGTTAGGGTTTGGGTAGGGTTTATGTTTTTTTTAGGTTTTAGGGTTTGTAGTTTAGGATTTGAGGTTTAAAATCTATGGTTTAGTATTTAATGTTTGGGTTTTGGTACTTTGGTCTTTAGGTTTAGGGTTTACGGTGTAGGGTTAGGGTTATGGATAGGGTTAGGGTTAGGGATTAGGGATTGGGTTAGGGTTTGGGTTTATTATTTTTTTAGGTTTTATGTTTTCGGGTTTAGGATTTTTAGTTTAAAATCTATGGTTTAGTGTTTAATGTTTGGTTTTTTGTATTTTGGGCTTGAGGTTTCGAGTTAATGCTTTAGGGTTAGGGTTAAGTTGTGGGTTAGGGTTAATGTTTATGGTTTTTGGTTTAGGATTTTAGGTTTAAAATCTATGGTTTAGTTTTTAATGTTTGAGTTTTCGTATTTTGGACTAAGTTTTTTTTGGGACTTTCTTTCTTTTTTAATTTCTTTGGACTAAGGGTTTAGGGTTTGTGGTTAGGATTAGGTTTAGGGTGTAGGCTTTTTGTAGGTTTTATGGTTCAGGGTTTAGCATTTGATATTTAAAATCTATGGTTTAGTATTTAATGTTTGGTTTTTTTGTATTTTCGACTTCGGGCTTTCGGTTTATGATTTAGGGTTAGGGTTAAGGTTCGGGTTAGAGTTAGGATTTAGTTTTTTTTTTAGTTTTTGGGTTTAAGGTATAGGATTTGAGGTTTAATATCAATGGTTTAGTGTTTAATGTTTGGTTTTTTGTATTTTTGGATTGGGCTTTAGAGTTTATAATAGTGCTAGCGTTAGGGTTAATGTTAGGGTTAGGTTTAGGGTTAGGGTTTTGGTTATTTTAGGTTTTTGAGTTTAGGGTTTAGGATTTGAGGTTTAATATCAATGGTTTAGTGTTTAGTGTTTGGATTTTGGTATTTTGGGCTTGGGGTTTAGGATTTATGGTAGGGTTATGTCTAGGGTTAATGTTAGGGTTAGGGTTAGGTTTAAGTTGTTCTTTAGGTTTTAGGGTTTGGGGTTAAGGATTTGAGTTGTAATATCTATGGTTTAGTGTTTAATGTTAGGGTTTTGGTATTTTGGGCTATGGGTTTAGGGTTTAGGGTTAGGGTAGGGTTAGGGTTCGTGTTAGGGATAGGGATAGGGATAGGGTTAGGGTTTATTTTTTTTTAGGTTTTAGGTTTTCGGTGTTTAGGATTTTTGGTTTAAATTTATGGTTTACTGTTTAATGATTGGGTTTTGGTATTTTGGGCTTGGCATTTCGGGTTAATGGTTTAGTGTTAGGGTTAAGGTTAGGGTTAAGGTTTGGGTTAGGGTTTAGTTTTTTTTTAGGTTTTAAGGTTTGTAGTTTAGGATTTGAGGTTTAAAATCTATGGTTTAGTATTTAATGTTTGGGTTTTCATATTTTGGACTTAGGATTTTTTTGGACATAGGGTTTAGGGTTTAGGGTTTAGGGATTGGGTTAGGGTTAGGATTAGGTTTAGGGTGTATATTTGTTTTAGGTTTTATGGTTCAGGTTTAGCATTTGAGGTTTAAAATCTATGGTTTAGTATTTAATGTTTGGGTTTTGGTACTTTGAGCTTAGGGTTTTTGGCCTATGGTTTAGGGTTAGGGTTAGGATTAGGGTTAAGGTAAGGGTTAGGGTTAGTTTTTTTTTTAGGTTTTTGGGTTTATGAGTTAGGATTTGAGGTTTATTATCAAATGTTTAGTGTTTAATGTTTGGGTTTTGGTATTTTGGGCTTGTCATTTAGGGTTTATGGTAAAGTTGGGGTTTAGATTATTTTTTAATTTTTAGGGTTTGGGGTTAACAATTTGAGTGGTAATATCTATGGTTTAGTGTTTAATGTTAGTGTTTTGGTACTTTGGGCTTTGGGTTTGTGGTTTACGGTGTAGGGTTAGGGTTATGGATAGGGTTAGGGTTAGGGTTAGGGTTAGGGACATGGTTAGGGTTAGGGTTTATTATTTTTTTAAGGTTTTAGGTTTTTGGGTTTAGGATTTTTAGTTTAAAATCTAGGGTTTAGTGTTTAATGTTTGGTTTTTTGTATTTTGGGCTTGAGGTTTCGAGTTAATACTTTAGGGTTAGGGTTAGGGTTAGGGTTAGGGTTAGGCTTTAGGTTAGGGTTAATGTTTAGGGTTTTTGGTTTAGGAATTGAGGTTTAAAATCTATGGTTTAGTGTTTAATGTTTGAGTTTTTGTATTTTGGACTAAGGTTTTTTTTTGGGACTTTCTTTCTTTTTTGATTTTTGGACTAAGGGTTTAGGGTTTAGGGTTAGGATTAGGTTTAGGGTGTAGACTTTTTTTTGGTTTTATGGTTCAGAGTTTAGCATTTGAGATTTAAAATCTATGGTTTAGTATTTAATGTTTGGGTTTTTTGTATTTTCGACTTCGGGCTTTCGGTTTATGGTTTAGGGTTAGGGTTAGGGTTAAGGTTCGGGTTCGGGTTAGGATTTAGTTTTTTTTAGGTTTTTGTGTTTAGGGTATAGAATTTGAGGTTTAATATCAATGGTTTAGTGTTTAAGGTTTGGTTTTTTGTATTTTTGGATTGGGGTTTAGGGTTTATAATAGTGCTAGCGTTACGGTTAATGTTAGGGTTAGGGTTAAGGTTTATGTTATTTTTAGGTTTTAGGGTTTAGTGTTAAGGATTTGAGTTGTAATATCTATGGTTTAGTGTTTAATGATAGTTTTTTTTTGTATTTTGGGATATGGGTTTAGGGTCTAGAGTTTAGGGTTAGGGTTAAGGATATGATTAGGGTTAGGGTTCGTGTTTGGGATAAGGTTAGGGTTATGGTTTAGTTTTTTTTTTTGATTTTAGGTTTTGGGGTTTAGGATTTTTGGTTTAAAATCTATGATTTAGTTTTTAATGTTTGGGTTCATGTATTTTGGGCTTGAGGTTTCAGGTTAATGGTTTAGGGTTAGGTTAGAGTTAAGTTTAGGGTTAGGATTTTGGTTAGGGTTAAGTTTTAGATTTTCTTCAGGTTTAAGGGTTTGTGGTTTTGGATTTGAGGACTAAATTCTATTGTTTAGTGTTTAATGTTTGGGTTTTCATATTTTGGACTTAGGATTTTTTTGGACTTAGGATTTAGGGTTTAGGGTTAGGGTTTAGGGTTAGGATTAGGATTAGGGTTACGGTGTAATTTTTTTTAGGTTTTATAGTTCAGGGTTTAGGATTTGTGGTTTAAAATCTATTGTTTATTATTTAATATTTGGGTTTTGATATTTTGGGGTTAGGGTTTCATGTTTATGTTTTGGTTAGGGTTAGGGTTATGGTTAGGTATAGGGTTAGGGTTTTGGCTTTTTTTTAGGTTTTTAAGTTTAGGGTTTAGGATTTGAGGTTTAATATCAATGGTTTAGTGTATAGTGTTTGGATTTTGGTATTTTGGGCTTGGGGTTTAGGGTTTATGGTAGGGTTATGGCTAGGGTTAATGTTAGGGTTAGGGTTAGGGTTTAAGTTGTTCTTTAGGTTTTAGGGTTTGGGGTTAAGGATTTGAGTTGTAATATCTATGGTTTAGTGCTTAATGTTAGGGTTTTGGTATTTTGGGTTATGGGTTTAGGGTTTAGGGTTTAGGGTTAGGGTTAGGGTTAGGTTAGGGTTCATGTTAGGGATAGGGATAGGGTTAGTTTTTTTTTTTTTTATGTTTTAGGTTTTCGGTGTTTAGGATTTATGGTTTACTGTTTAATGATTGGGTTTTGGTATTTTGGGCTTGGCATTTTGGTTTAATGGTTTAGTGTTAGGGTTATGGTTATGGTAGGGTTTGGGTTAGGGTTTAGTTTTTTTTTAGGTTTTAAGGTTTGTAGTTTAGGATTTGAGGTTTAAAATCTATGGTTTTGTATTTAATGTTTGGGTTTTCATATTTTTGACTTAGTTTTTTTTTGGACATAGGGTTTAGGGTTTAGAGATAGGGTTAGGGTTAGGATAAGGTTTAGGGTGTATATTTGTTTCTAGGTTTTATGGTTCAGGGTTTAGCATTTGAGATTTAAAATATATGGTTTAGTATTTAATCTTTGGGTTTTGGTACTTTGAGCTTATGGTTTTTGGCCTATGGTTTAGGGTTAGGGTTAGGATTAGGGTTAAGGTAATGGTTAGGGTTATTTTTTATTTTTTTAGGTTTTTGGGTTTATGAGTTAGGATTTGAGGTTTAATATCAAAGGTTTAGTGTTTAATTTTTGGGTTTTGGTATTTTGGGCTTGTCGTTTAGGGTTTATGGTAGGGTTAGGGTTTAGATTGTTTTTAAATTTTTAGGGTTTGGGGTTAACAATTTGAGTTGTAATATCTATGGTTTAGTGTTTAATGTTAGGATTTTGGTACTTTGGGTTTTGGGTTTAGGGTTTACGGTGTAGAGGTAGGGTTATGGATAGGGTTAGGGTTAGGGTTAGGGTTATGGATAGGGTTAGGGTTAGGGTTTATTATTTTTTTTAGGTTTTAGGTTTTCGGGTTTAGGATTTTTAGTTTAAAATCTAGGGTTTAGTGTTTAATGTTTGGTTTTTTGTATTTTGGGCTTGAGGTTTTGAGTTAATGCTTTAGGGTTAGGGTTAGGGTTAGGCTTTGGGTTAGGGTTAATGTTTAGGGTTTTTGGTTTAGGATTTGAGGTTTAAAATCTATGGTTTAGTGTTTAATGTTTGAGTTTTTGTACTTTCGACTAAGGTTTTTTGGGGACTTTCTTTCTTTTTTGATTTCTTTGGACTAAGGGTTTAGGGTTTAGGCTTAGGATAAGGTTTAGGGTGTAGGCTTTTTGTAGGTTTTATGGTTCAATGTTTAGCATTTGAGATTTAAAATTTATGGGTTAGTATTTAATGTTTGGGTTTTTGTATTTTTGACTTCGGGCTTTCGTTTTATCGTTTAAGGTTAAGGTTAAGGTTCGGGTTCAGGTTAGGGTTAGGGTTAGGATTTTGTTTTTTGTTTAGGTTTTTGGGTTTAGGGTATAGGATTTGAGGTTTAATATCAATGTTTAGTGTTAATGTTTGGTTTTTTGTATTTTTGGATTGGGTTTTAGGGTTTATAATAGTGCTAGCGTTAGGGTTAATGTTAGGCTTTAAGTTACTTTTAGGTTTTAGGGTTTAGTGTTAAGGATTTGAGTTGTAATATCTATGGTTTAGTATTTAATGATAGGTTTTTTGTATTTGGGCTATGGGTTTAGGGTCTAGAGTTTAGGGTTAGGGTTAAGGATATGATTAGGGTTAGGGTTCGTGTTAGGGATAAGGTTAGGGTTATGGTTTAGGTTTTTTTTTTTGGTTTTAGGTTTTGGGGTTAAGGATTTTTGGTTTAAAATCTATGGTTTAGTTTTTAATGTTTGGGTTCATGTATTTTGGGCTTGAGGTTTTAGGTTAATGGTTTAGGGTTAGTTTAGAGTTAATTTAGGGGTTAGGATTTCGTTAGGGTTAAGTTTTAGATTTTTTTCAGGTTTAAGGGTATGTGGTTTTGGATTTGAGGACTAAATTCTATGGTTTAGTGTTTAATGTTTGGGTTTTCATATTTCGGACATAGTTTTTTTTTTGGACTTAGGGTTTAGGGTTTAGGATTTAGGTTAAGGGTTGGGGTTAGGTTTAGGATTAGGGTTAGAGTGTCATTTTTTTAGGTTTTATGGTTCAGTGTTTAGCATTTGAGGTTTAAAATCTATTGTTTATTATTTAATGTTTGGGTTTTGATATTTTGGGTTAGGGTTTCATGTTATGGTTTTGGGTTAGGGTTAGGGTTAAGGTTAGGTATAGGGTTAGGTTTTTTTTTTTTTAGGTTTTTGAGTTTAGGGTTTAGGATTTGAGGTTTAATATCAATTGTTTAGTGTTTAGTGTTTGGATTTTGGTATTTTGGGCTTGGGGTTTAGGGTTTATGGTAGGGTTATGACTAGGGTTTATGTTAGGGTTAGGGTTAGGGTTTAAGTTGTTCTTTAGGTTTTAGGGTTTGGGGTTAAGGATTTGAGTTGTAGTATCTATGATTTAGTGTTTAATGTTAGGGTTTTGGTATTTTGGGCTATGGGTTTAGGGTTTAGGGTTTAGGGTTAGGGTTAGGGTTAGGGTTCGTGTTAGGGAATAGGGATAGGGTTAGGGTTTAGTTTTTTTTTTTAGGTTTTAGGTTTGGTGTTTAGGATTTTTGGTTTAAAATTTATGGTTTACTGTTTAAATGATTGGGTTTTGGTATTTTGGGCTTGCATTTCGGGTTAATGGTTTAGTGTTAGGGTTAAGGTTAGGGTTAGGGTTTGGGTTAGGGTTTAGGTTTTTTTTAGGTATTAAGGTTTGTAGTTTAGGATTTGAGGTTTAAAATCTATGGTTTAGTATTTAATGTTTGGGTTTTCATATTTTGGACTTCGGTTTTTTTTGGACATAGGGTTTAGGGTTTAGGGTTTAGGGATAGGGTTAGGTTAGGATTAGGTTTAGGGTGTATATTATTTTTTAGGTTTTATGGTTCAGGGTTAGCATTGAGGTTTAAAATCTATGGTTTAGTATTTAATGTTTTGGTTTTGGTACTTTGAGCTTAGGGTTTTTGGCCTATGGTTTAGGGTTAGGGTTAGGGTTAGGGTAGGGATAGGGTTAGGGTTTAGGTTTTTTTTTTTTTTAGGTTTTAGGTTTTCAGGTTTAGGATTTTTTAGTTTAAAATCTAGGGTTTAGTGTTTAGTTTGGTTTTTTGTATTTGGGCATGAGGTTTCGAGTTAATACTTTAGGGTTAGGGTTAGGGTTAGGCTTTTGGTTAGGGTTAATGTTTAGGGTTTTTGGTTTAGGATTTGAGGTTTAAAATCTATGGTTTAGTGTTTAATGTTTGAGTTTTTGTATTTTGGACTAAGGTTTTTTTTGGGACTTTCTTTCTTTTTTGATTTCTTTGGACTAAGGGTTTAGGGTTTAGGGTTAGGATTAGGTTTAGTGTGTAGGCTTTTTGTAGGTTGTATGGTTCAGGGTTTAGCATTTGAGATTTAAAATCTATGGTTTAGTATTTAATGTTTGGGTTTTTGTATTTTGGACTTCGGGCTTTCGGTTTATGGTTTAGGGTTATGGTTAAGCTTCGGGTTCAGGTTAGGGTTAGGGTTAGGATTTTTTTAGGTTTTTGGGTTTAGGGTATAGGATTTGAGGTTTAATATCAATGGTTTAGTGTTTGATGTTTGGTTTTTTGTATTTTTGGATTGGGCTTTAGGGTTTATAATAGTGCTAGCGTTAGGGTTAATGTTAGGGTTAGGGTTAGGGTTTAAGTTATTTTTAGGTTTCAGGGTTTAGTGTTAAGGATTTGAGTTGTAATATATATGATTTAGTGTTTAATGATAGTTTTTTCTGAAATTTGGGCTATGGGTTTAGGGTCTAGAGTTTAGGGTTAGGGTTAAGGATATGATTAGGGTTAGGGTTCATGTTAGGGATAAGGTTAGGGTTATGGTTTAGTTTTTTTTTTTTTTGGTTTTAGGTTTTGGGGTTTAGGATTTTTGGTTTAAAATCTATGGTTTAGTTTTTAATGTTTGGGTTCATGTATGTTGGGCTTGAGGTTTCAAGGTAATGTTTTAGGGTTAGGTTAGAGTTAAGTTTAGGGTTAGGATTTTGGTTAGGGTTAAGTTTTAGATTTTTTCCAGGTTTAAGGTTTTGTGGTTTTGGATTTGAGGACTAAATTCTATGGTTTAGTCTTTAATGTTTGGGTTTTCATATTTTGGACATAGGATTTGTTTTGGACTTAAGGTTTAGGGTTAAGGGTTTAGGGTTTAGTGTTAGGATTAGGATTAGGGTTACGGTGTCATTTTTTTAGGTTTTATAGTTCAGGGTTTAGGATTTGTGGTTTAAAATCTATTGTTTATTATTTAGTATTTCGGTTTTGGTATTTTTGGCTTAGGGTTTCATGTTTATGGTTTAGGGTTAGGGTTAGGGTTAAGGTTAGGGTTAGGGTTAGGGTTTTGTTTTTTTTATGTTTTTTGGCTGAGGGTTTAGGATTTGAGGTTTAATATCAATGGTTTAGTGTTTAATGTTTCGGTTTTGGTATTTTGGGCTTGGGGTTTAGGGTTTATGGTAGGGTTGTGGCTAGGGTTAATGTTAAGGTTAGAGTTAGGGTTTAGATTGTTCTTTAGGTTTTAGGGTTTGGAGTTAAGGATTTGAGTTGTAATATATATGGTATAGTGCATAATGTTAGGGTTTGGTATTTTGGGCTTTGTGTTTTGGGTTTAGGGTTTATGATTAGGGTTAAGGTTAAGGTTTAGTTTTTTTTAGGTTGTAGGTTTTCGAGTATAGGATTTTTTGTTTAAAATCTATGGTTTAGTGTGATGTTTGGGTTTTGGTACTTTGGGTTTGGCGTTTCGGGTTAATGGATTAGGGTTAGGGTTAAGGTTAGGATTAGGGTTAGGGTTAGGGTTAGGGTTTAGGTTTTTTTTAGGTTTTAGGGTTTGTAGTTTAGGATTTGAGTTTTAAAATCTATGGTTTAGTGTTTAATGTTTGTTTTTTTGTATTTTGGACTAAGTTTTTTTTTTTGACTTAGGGTGTAGGGTTTTGGGTTTACAGATAGGGTTAGGGTTAGGGTGTGTATTCGTTTTTAGGTTTTATGGTTCAGGGTTTAGCATTCCATGTTTAAAATCTATTATTTAGTATTTAATGTTAGGGTTTTGGTATTTTGGGCTTAGGGTTTTGAGTTTATGTTTAGGGTTAGGGTCAGGATTAGGGTTAGTTTTTTTTTTAGGTTTTTGGTTTATGAGTTAGGATTTGAGGTTTAATATCAAAGGTTTAGTGTTTAATTTTTGGGTTTTGGTATTTTGGGCTTGTCGTTTAGGGTTTATGGTAGGGTTAGGTTTTAGATTGTTTTTTAATTTTTAGGGTTTGGGGTTAACAATTTTAGTTGTAATATCTATGGTTTAGTATTTAATGTTAGGGTTTTGGTACTTTGGGTTTTGGGTTTTGGGTTTAGGGTTTAGGTTATGGATAGGGTTAGGGTTAGGGTTAGGGTTATGGATAGGGTTAGGGTTAGGGTTTATTATTTTTTTTAGGTTTTAGGTTTTCGGGTTTAGGACTTTTAGTTTAAAATATAGGGTTTAGTGTTTAATGTTTGGTTTTTTGTATTTTGGGCATGAGGTTTCGAGTTAATGCTTTTGGGTTAGGGTTAGAGTTAGGCTTTTGGTTAGGGTTAATGTTTAGGGTTTTTGGTTTAGGATTTGAGGTTTAAAATCTATGGTTTAGTGTTTAATGTTTGAGTTTTTGTATTTTGGACTAAGGTTTTTTTGAAACTTTCTTTCTTTTTTGATTTCTTTGGACTAAGGGTTTAGGGTTTAGGGTTAGGATAAGGTTTAGGGTGTAGGCTTTTTGTAGGTTTTATGGTTCAGGGTTTAGCATTTGAGATTTAAAATTTATGGGTTAGTATTTAATGTTTGGGTTTTTGTATTTTTGACTTCGGGCTTTCGTTTTATGGTTTAGGGTTAAGGTTAAGGTTCGGGTTCAGGTTAGGGTTAGGGTTAGGATTTTTTTTTTTTTTAGGTTTTTTGGGTTTAGGGTATAGGATTTGAGGTTTAATATCAATGGTTTAGTGTTAATGTTTGGTTTTTTGTATTTTTGGATTGGGCTTTAGGGTTTATAATAATGCTAGAGTTAGGGTTAATGTTAGGGTTTAAGTTATTTTTAGGTTTTAGGGTTTAGTGTTAAGGATTTGAGTTGTAATATCTATGGTTTAGTATTTAATGATAGTTTTTTTTGTATTTTGGGTTATGGGTTTAGGGTCTAGAGTTTAGGGTTAGGGTTAAGGATATGATTAGGGTTAGGGTTCGTGTTAGGGATAAGGTTAGGGTTATGGTTTAGGTTTTTTTTTTGGTTTTAGGTTTTGGGGTTAAGGATTTTTTGTTTAAAATCTACGGTTTAGTATTTAATGTTTGGGTTCATGTATTTTGGGCTTGAGGTTTTAGGTTAATGGTTTAGGGTTAGCTTAGAGTTAATTTAGGGGTTAGGATTTCGGTTAGGGTTAAGTTTTAGATTTTTTTCATGTTTAAGGGTTTGTGGTTTTGGATTTGAGGACTAAATTCTATGGTTTAGTGTTTAATGTTTGGGTTTTCATATTTCGGACATAGGTTTTTTTTTGGACTTAGGGTTTAGGGTTTAGGATTTAGGGTTAAGGGTTGGGGTTAGGTTTAGGATTAGGGTTAGAGTGTCATTTTTTTAGGTTTTGTGGTTCAGTGTTTAGCATTTGAGGTTTAAAATCTATTGTTTATTATTTAATGTTTGGGTTTTGATATTTTGGGGTTAGGGTTTCATGTTTATGGTTTTGGGTTAGGGTTAGGGTTATGGTAAGGTATAGGGTTATGTTTTGTTTTTTTTAGGTTTTTGAGTTTAGGGTTTAGGATTTGAGGTTTAATATCAATTGTTTAGTGTTTAGTGTTTGGATTTTGGTATTTTGGGCTTGGGGTTTAGGGTTTATGGTAGGGTTATGACTAGGGTTTATGTTAGGGTTAAGGTTAGGGTTTAAGTTGTTCTTTAGGTTTTAGGGTTTGGGGTTAAGGATTTGAGTTATAGTATCTATGATTTAGTGTTTAATGTTATGGTTTTGGTATTTTGGGCTATGGGTTTAGGGTTTAGGGTTTAGGGTTAGGGTTAGGTTAGGGTTCATGTTAGGGACAGGGATAGGGTTAGGGTTTAGTTTTTTTATAGGTTTTAGGTTTTCAGTGTTTAGGATTTTTGGTTTAAAATTTATGGTTTACTGTTTAATGATTGGGTTTTGGTATTTTGGGCTTGGCATTTCGGGTTAATGGTTTAGTGTTAGGGTTAAGGTTAGGGTTAGGGTTTGGGTTAGGGTTTAGGGTTTTTTTAGGTATTAAGGTTTGTAGTTTAGGATTTGAGGTTTAAAATCTATGGTTTAGTATTTAATGTTTGGGTTTTCATATTTTGGACTTAGGTTTTTTTTGGACATAGGGTTTAGGGTTTGGGGTTTAGGGATAGGGTTAGGTTAGGATTAGGTTTAGGGTGTATATTTTTAGGTTTTATGGTTCAGGGTTTAGCATTTGAGGTTTAAAATCTATGGTTTAGTATTTAATGTTTGGGTTTTGGTACTTTGAGCTTAGGGTTTTTGGCCTATGGTTTAGGGTTAGGGTTAGGGTTAGGGATAGGGTTAGGGTTAGGGTTTATTTATTTTTTTAGGTTTTAGGTTTTCAGGTTTAGGATTTTTAGTTTAAAATCTAGGGTTTAGTGTTTAATGTTTGGTTTTTTTTATTTTGGGCATGAGGTTTCGAGTTAATACTTTAGGGTTAGGGTTAGGGTTAGGGTTAATGTATAGGGTTTTTGGTTTAGGATTTGAGGTTTAAAATCTATGGTTTAGTGTTTAATGTTTGGGTTTTTGTATTTTGGACTTCGGGATTTCGGTTTATGGTTTATGGTTATGGTTAAGCTTCGGGTTCAGGTTAGGGTTAGGGTTAGGATTTTTTTTAGGTTTTTGGGTTTAGGGTATAGGATTTGAGGTTTAATATCAATGGTTTAGTGTTTGATGTTTGGTTTTTTGTATTTTTGGATTGGGCTTTAGGGTTTATAATAGTGCTAGCGTTAGGGTTAATGTTAGGGTTAGGGTTAGGGTTTAAGTTATTTTTAGGTTTCAGGGTTTAGTGTTAAGGATTTGAGTTGTAATATATATGATTTAGTGTTTAATGATACTTTTTTTTGAAATTTGGGCTATGGGTTTAGGGTCTAGAGTTTAGGTTTAGGGTTAAGGATATGATTAGGGTTAGGGTTCATGTTAGGGATAAGGTTAGGGTTATGGTTTATTTTTTTTTTTTTTTGGTTTTAGGTTTTGGGGTTTAGGATTTTTGGTTTAAAATCTATGGTTTAGTTTTTAATGTTTGGGTTCATGTATGTTGGGCTTGAGGTTTCAAGTTAATGTTTTAGGGTTAGGTTAGAGTTAAGTTTAGGGTTAGGATTTTGGTTAGGGTTAAGTTTTAGATTTTTTCCAGGTTTAAGGTTTTGTGGTTTTGGATTTGAGGACTAAATTCTATGGTTTAGTCTTTAATGTTTGGGTTTTCATATTTTGGACATAGGATTTGTTTTGGACTTAAGGTTTAGGGTTAAGGGTTTAGGGTTTAGTGTTAGGATTAGGATTAGGGTTACGGTGTCATTTTTTTAGGTTTTATAGTTCAGGGTTTAGGATTTGTGGTTTAAAATCTATTGTTTATTATTTAGTATTCCAGTTTTGGTATTTTTGGCTTAGGGTTTCATGTTTATGGTTTAGGGTTAGGGTTAGGGTTAAGGTTAGGGTTAGGGTTAGGGTTTTTTTTTTTATGTTTTTTGGCTGAGGGTTTAGGATTTGAGGTTTAATATCAATGGTTTAGTGTTTAATGTTTCGGTTTTGGTATTTTGGGCTTGGGTTTAGGGTTTATGGTAGGGTTGTGGCTAGGGTTAATGTTAAGGTTAGAGTTAGGGTTTAGATTGTTCTTTAGGTTTTAGGGTTTGGAGTTAAGGATTTGAGTTGTAATATATATGGTATAGTGCATAATGTTAGGGTTTTGGTATTTTGGGCTTTGTGTTTTGGGTTTAGGGTTTATGATTAGGGTTAAGGTTAAGGTTTAGGTTTTTTTAGGTTGTAGGTTTTCGAGTATAGGATTTTTTGTTTAAAATCTATGGTTTAGTGTTTGATGTTTGGGTTTTGGTACTTTGGGTTTGGCGTTTCGGGTTAATGGTTTAGGGTTAGGGTTAAGGTTAGGATTAGGGTTAGGGTTAGGGTTAGGGTTTAGTTTTTTTTAGGTTTTAGGGTTTGTAATTTACGATTTGAGTTTTAAAAATCTATGGTTTAGTGTTTAATGTTTGTTTTTTTGTATTTGGACTAAGGTTTTTTTTTTGACTTAGGGTGTAGGGTTTTGGGTTTACAGATAGGGTTAGGGTTAGGATTAGGGTTAGGTGTGTATTCGTTTTTAGGTTTTATGGTTCAGGGTTTAGCATTCCATGTTTAAAATCTATTATTTAGTATTTAATGTTAGGGTTTTGGTATTTTGGGCTTAGGGTTTTGAGTTTATGGTTTAGGGTTAGGGTCAGGATTAGGGTTAGTTTTTTTTTAGGTTTTTGGGTTTATGAGTTAGGATTTGAGGTTTAATATCAAAGGTTTAGTGTTTAATTTTTGGGTTTTGGTATTTTGGGCTTGTCGTTTAGGGTTTATGGTAGGGTTAGGTTTTAGATTGTTTTTTAATTTTTAGGGTTTGGGGTTAACAATTTTAGTTGTAATATCTATGGTTTAGTATTTAATGTTAGGGTTTTGGTACTTTGGGTTTTGGGTTTTGGGTTTAGGGTTTAGGTTATGGATAGGGTTAGGGTTAGGGTTAGGGTTATGGATAGGGTTAGGGTTAGGGTTTATTATTTTTTTTAGGTTTTAGGTTTTCGGGTTTAGGACTTTTAGTTTAAAATATAGGGTTTAGTGTTTAATGTTTGGTTTTTTGTATTTTGGGCATGAGGTTTCGAGTTAATGCTTTTGGGTTAGGGTTAGAGTTAGGCTTTGGGTTAGGGTTAATGTTTAGGGTTTTTGGTTTAGGATTTGAGGTTTAAAATCTATGGTTTAGTGTTTAATGTTTGAGTTTTTGTATTTTGGACTAAGGTTTTTTTGAAACTTTCTTTCTTTTTTGATTTCTTTGGACTAAGGGTTTAGGGTTTAGGGTTAGGATAAGGTTTAGGGTGTAGGCTTTTTGTAGGTTTTATGGTTCAGGGTTTAGCATTTGAGATTTAAAATTTATGGGTTAGTATTTAATGTTTGGGTTTTTGTATTTTTGACTTCGGGCTTTCGTTTTATGGTTTAGGGTTAAGGTTAAGGTTCGGGTTCAGGTTAGGGTTAGGGTTAGGATTTTGTTGTTTTTTTAGGTTTTTTGGGTTTAGGGTATAGGATTTGAGGTTTAATATCAATGGTTTAGTGTTAATGTTTGGTTTTTTGTATTTTTGGATTGGGCTTTAGGGTTTATAATAATGCTAGAGTTAGGGTTAATGTTAGGGTTTAAGTTATTTTTAGGTTTTAGGGTTTAGTGTTAAGGATTTGAGTTGTAATATCTATGGTTTAGTATTTAATGATAGTTTTTTTTGTATTTTGGGTTATGGGTTTAGGGTCTAGAGTTTAGGGTTAGGGTTAAGGATATGATTAGGGTTAGGGTTCGTGTTAGGGATAAGGTTAGGGTTATGGTTTAGGTTTTTTTTTTGGTTTTAGGTTTTGGGGTTAAGGATTTTTTGTTTAAAATCTACGGTTTAGTATTTAATGTTTGGGTTCATGTATTTTGGGCTTGAGGTTTTAGGTTAATGGTGTAGGGTTAGCTTAGAGTTAATTTAGGGGTTAGGATTTCGGTTAGGGTTAAGTTTTAGATTTTTTTCATGTTTAAGGGTTTGTGGTTTTGGATTTGAGGACTAAATTCTATGGTTTAGTGTTTTATGTTTGGGTTTTCATATTTCGGACATAGGTTTTTTTTTGGACTTAGGGTTTAGGGTTTAGGATTTAGGGTTAAGGGTTGGGGTTAGGTTTAGGATTAGGGTTAGAGTGTCATTTTTTTAGGTTTTGTGGTTCAGTGTTTAGCATTTGAGGTTTAAAATCTATTGTTTATTATTTAATGTTTGGGTTTTGATATTTTGGGGTTAGGGTTTCATGTTTATGGTTTTGGGTTAGGGTTAGGGTTATGGTAAGGTATAGGGTTATGTTTTTTTTTTTTTAGGTTTTTGAGTTTAGGGTTTAGGATTTGAGGTTTAATATCAATTGTTTAGTGTTTAGTGTTTGGATTTTGGTATTTTGGGCTTGGGGTTTAGGGTTTATGGTAGGGTTATGACTAGGGTTTATGTTAGGGTTAAGGTTAGGGTTTAAGTTGTTCTTTAGGTTTTAGGGTTTGGGGTTAAGGATTTGAGTTATAGTATCTATGATTTAGTGTTTAATGTTATGGTTTTGGTATTTTGGGCTATGGGTTTAGGGTTTAGGGTTTAGGGTTAGGGTTAGGTTAGGGTTCATGTTAGGGACAGGGATAGGGTTAGGGTTTAGTTTTTTTATAGGTTTTAGGTTTTCGGTGTTTAGGATTTTTGGTTTAAAATTTATGGTTTACTGTTTAATGATTGGGTTTTGGTATTTTGGGCTTGGCATTTCGGGTTAATGGTTTAGTGTTAGGGTTAAGGTTAGGGTTAGGGTTTGGGTTAGGGTTTAGGGTTTTTTTAGGTATTAAGGTTTGTAGTTTAGGATTTGAGGTTTAAAATCTATGGTTTAGTATTTAATGTTTGGGTTTTCATATTTTGGACTTAGGTTTTTTTTGGACATAGGGTTTAGGGTTTGGGGTTTAGGGATAGGGTTAGGTTAGGATTAGGTTTAGGGTGTATTTTTTAGGTTTTATGGTTCAGGGTTTAGCATTTGAGGTTTAAAATCTATGGTTTAGTATTTAATGTTTGGGTTTTGGTACTTTGAGCTTAGGGTTTTTGGCCTATGGTTTAGGGTTAGGGTTAGGGTTAGGGATAGGGTTAGGGTTAGGGTTTATTTTTTTTTTAGGTTTTAGGTTTTCAGGTTTAGGATTTTTAGTTTAAAATCTAGGGTTTAGTGTTTAATGTTTGGTTTTTTGTATTTTGGGCATGAGGTTTCGAGTTAATACTTTAGGGTTAGGGTTAGGGTTAGGCTTTGGGTTAGGGTTAATGTATAGGGTTTTTGGTTTAGGATTTGAGGTTTAAAATCTATGGTTTAGTGTTTAATGTTTGAGTTTTTGTATAATGGACTAAGTTTTTTTTTGGGACTTTCTTTCTTTTTTGATTTCTTTGGACTAAGGGTTTAGGGTTTAGGGTTAGGATTAGGTTTAGGGTGTAGGCTTTTTGTATGTTTTATGGTTCAGGGTTTAGCATTTGAGATTTAAAATCTATGGTTTAGTCTTTAATGTTTGGGTTTTTGTATTTTGGACTTTGGGCTTTCGGTTTATGGTTAAGCTTCGGGTTCAGGTTAGGGTTAGGGTTAGGATTTTGTTTTTTAGGTTTTTGGGTTTAGGGTATAGGATTTGAGGTTTAATATCAATGGTTTAGTGTTTGATGTTTTGTTTTTTGTATTTTTGGATTGGGCTTTAGGGTTTATAATAGTGCTAGCGTTAGGGTCAATGTTAGGGTTAGGGTTAGGGTTTAAGTTATTTTTAGGTTTTAGGTTTTATTGTTAAGGATTTGAGTTGTAATATCTATGGTTTAGTGTTTAATGATAGGTTTTTTGAAATTTGGGCTATGGGTTTAGGGTCTAGAGTTTAGGGTTAGGGTTAAGGATATGATTAGGGTTAGGTTCGTGTTAGGGATAAGGTTAGGGTTATGGTTAATTTTTTTTTTTGGTTTTAGGTTTTGGGGTTTAGGATTTTTGGTTTAAAATCTATGGTTTAGTTTTTAATGTTTGGGTTCATGTATTTTGGGCTTGAGGTTTCAAGTTAATGGTTTAGGGTTAGGTTAGAGTTAAGTTTAGTGTTAGGATTTCGGTTAGGGTTAAGTTTTAGATTTTTTCCAGGTTTAAGGGTTTGTGGTTTTGGATTTGAGGACTAAATTCTATGGTTTAGTGTTTAATGTTTGGGTTTTCATATTTTGGACATAGGATTTTCTTTGGACTTAGGGTTTAGGGTTAAGGGTTTAGGGTTTAGGGTTTAGGGTTAGGATTAGGATTAGGGTTACGGTGTCATTTTTTTAGGTTTTATAGTTCAGGGTTTAGGATTTGTGGTTTAAAATCTATTGTTTATTAGTTAGTGTTTGGGTTTTGGTATTTTTGGCTTAGGGTTTCATGTTTATGGTTTAGGGTTAGGGTTAGGGTTAAGTTTAGGGTTTTGGTTTTTTTAGGTTTTTTGGTTGAGGGTTTAGGATTTGAGGTTTAATATCAATGGTTTAGTGTTTAATGTTTCGGTTTTGGTATTTTGGGCTTGGGGTTTAGGGTTTATGGTAGGGTTGTCGCTAGGGTTAATGTTAAGTTAGAGTTTGGGTTTAGGTTGTTCTTTAGGTTTTAGGGTTTGGAGTGAAGGATTTTAGTTGTAATATATATGGTTTAGTGCTTAATGTTAGGGTTTTTGTATTTTGGGCTTTGTGTTTTGGGTAAAGGGTTTATGATTAGGGTTAAGGTTAAGGTTTAGGTTTTTTAGGTTGTAGGTTTTCGAGTATAGGATTTTTTGTTTAAAATCTATGGTTTAGTGTTTAATGTTTGGGTTTTGTTACTTCGGGTTTGGTGTTTCGGGTTAATGGTTTAGGGTTAGGGTTAAGGTTAGGATTAGGGTTAGGTTTAGGTTTAGGGTTAGGGTTTAGGTTTTTTTTTAGGTTTTAGGGTTTGTAGTTTAGGATTTGAGTTTTAAAATCTATGGTTTAGTGTTTAATGTTTGGTTTTTTGTATTTTGGACTAAGGTTTTTTTTTTGACTTAGGGTGTAGAGTTTTGGGTTTACTGATAGGGTTAGGGTTAGGATTAGGGTTAGGGTGTATATTCTTTTTTAGGTTTTATGGTTCAGGGTTTAGCATTCCATGTTTAAAATCTATTGTTTAGTATTTAATGTTAGGGTTTTGGTATTTTGGATTAGGGTTTTGAGTTTATGGTTTAGGGTTAGGGTCAGGATTAGGGTTAAGGTAAGGGTTAGAGTTAGGTATTTTTTTTTAGGTTTTTGGGTTTAGGAGTTAGGATTTGAGGTTTAATATCAAAGGTTTAGTGTTTAATGTTTGGGTTTTGGTATTTTGTTCTTGGGGTTTAGGATTTATGGTAGGGCTAGGGTTATGGTTAATATTAGGGTTAGGGTTAGGGTTTAGATTGGTTTTTAGGATTTGGGGTTTGAGGTTAAGAATTTGAGTTGTAATATCTATGGTTTAGTGTTTAATGTTAGGGTTTTGGTATTTTGGGATTTGGATTTAGGATTTAGGGTTTAGGGTAAGGGTTAAGGATAGGGTTAGGGTTAGGGTTCTTGTATGGTTTAGGTCTTCTTTAGGTTTTAGGTTTAGGAGTTTACGATTTTTGGTTTAATATCTATGGTTTATTGTTTAATGTTTGGGTTTTGGTATTTTGGGTTTGGGGTTACGGATTAATGGTTTAGTGTTAGGGTTCAGAATTGAGTTTGGATTAGGGTTAGGGTTTAGTTTTTTTTTAGGTTTTACGATTTATGGTTTAGGATTTGAGGTTTAAAATCTATGGTTTAGTGTTTAGTATTTTGGTTTTCTATTTTGGACTAAGGTTGTTTTGGGGACTTTCCTCCTTCTTTTTTTTGAATTAGGGTTTAGGGTTTAGGGTTTAGGGTTAGGATGTAGTTTTTTTAGGTTTTATGGTTCAGGGTTTAGAATTTGAGATTCAAAATCTATGGTTTAGTATTTATTGTTTTGGTTTTTCTATTATGGGCTTCGGGTTTTTGGTTAATGGTTTAGGGTAAGGGTTAAGGTTAGGGTTAGGATTTTTTTATTTTAGGTTTTTGGGTTTAGGGTTTAGGATTTGAGGTTTAATATTTATGGTTTAGTATTTAATGTTTGGTTTCTGGTATTTTGGGCTTGGTCTTTAGTTTTTATAATAGGGTTAGGGTAATCTCAAGAGTAGTCAATTTAGTACTAATAACAGTTTTAGATTGATTATATCTCAATCTATCAACATAAGTTTGAACCACGGTATAAAGGGCAGGTTCTGGAATCTGATCTTTTTAGGAAATTATTAGGATTTGTTGAAGGCTGGTCAAATTTTTTCAGTAGGAGCTTTAGAAACATTAATATTGTTAGAAATCTTAGGATAATTATTGGTAGGGGTAATTTCTGAGGATCGTAATTCCTAACAATGTTACCAGTAGCATTAGCAGTCCTATTACTTTCATTCATACATGATCATCATTGTAAGTAGAGGTAGTTAGAATGAGTTTACCTTGGATATTTACTTGTTTATTATTGTGAATATTATCCTTAGATGACTACAGTAGGCCTAGTCGATAGTGAAGGAACTGTATCATTTGTAAATTGGAGGTTCTACCTCCTTAGCTATATTGTGTTCTTGAGATTCTTCCTTCAACAAAGACGAACCAACTTATTGAGTTGATATTTTGTGAGATTCATGATTACCTTTCTTGTCTCTGTTTTAGTAATCTCCACGATGTTGTTGCAATTGTTTTGGGTTATTAATGGAGATATGATCATGTAGCTGTGGAGATCGATTTCCTTATTCAATACCCCTCGCTTGAGAATTGACGAATTCACCCCACTTTTGTCCTTTATGATTCTACTTTCAATATCCTTCGATTTTCCACTATGTCGCGCATAAAGAACAGGGGAATAAACCCCAGAACTAGTTTCCTTACGAATCGACTCAGAATGAGATTGATTTTAGTCGCGATTGTAAGGTGATTTTGTTTCCTCCATAGCTTGTAAGCTTCGTTGAGCTTAAACAATGGGCATATGACGATTATGCATATCTACAACTGGTAGATTTTCCACCTAATTTTTTTCTCCATACCTTTGCATAGCTTTATCCACGAATAGATTTGTACTTGTTTCTTGCAATTCCTTTTCAATAGTGTGGACCGCCTCATCCATTTCCTGCGAGAAATTGGAAGATGATTCTGAGGTCGGTTCCACCTGTACAACTTGTTGATTGAAATTACACTTCAACTGTCCTGGATCAGGTGGTTCGCTATCCATTCCAATGATCGAAAATTGTATCAAGTACCCAAGATAGATAATTCTTTGAATGAACTCTAGAGAAATTTTTAGAGGGAGAAATTTTGGGCGCAGGTTCTAATGTAGGTTAGGGTTTTGGGTTTATGGTTTAGGGTTAAGGTTCGGGTTCGGGTTCGGGTTCGGGTTCGGGTTTTTGTTTTTTGTAGGTTTTTGGGTGTAGGGTTTAGGATTGGAGGTTTATATCAATGTTTTTAGTGTTTAATGTTTGGGTTTTGGCATTTTGGGCTTGGGTTTTAGGGTTTATAGGGTTGGAGTTTGGTTAATGTAAGGGTTAGGGTTAGAGTTTAGTTGTTTTTAGGTTTTAGGGTTTGGGGTTAAGAATTTTATTTTTGATATCTATGGTTTAGTATTTAATGTTAGGGTTTTGGTATTTTGAGCTTTGGGTTTAGGGTTTAGGGTTGGGTTAGGGTTAAGGATAGGGTTAGGATTAGGGTTCGTGTTACAGATAGGGTTAGGTTAGGGTTAGGGTTATTTTTAGATTTTAGGTTTTGTGGTTTAAGATTTTTTGTTTAAATCTATGGTTTAGTTTTTAATGTTTGTATTTTTGTATTTTGGGCTTGAGGTTTTGGGTTAATGATTTAGGGTTAGGGTTAGGGTTAGGGTTAGGTTTAGGTTTAGGGTTAGGGTTTAGTTTTTCTTTAGGTTTTAGGGTTTGTGGTCTAAGATTTGAGGTTTAAAATCTATGGTTTAGTGTTTAATGTTTGGTTATTATATTTTTGACTAAGGATTTTTTTGGTACTTTCTTTCTTTTTTGTTCTCTTTTGGACTTAAGGTTTAGGCTTTAGGGTTATGATTAGGGTTAGGGTGTTTTAGGTTTTATGGTTCAGGAGCATTTGAGGTTTAACATCTGTGGTTTAATATTTATTGTTTGGGTTTTTTGTATTTTTGTCTTCGGATTTCAGGTTTATGGTTTATGGTTAGGGTTACGATTATGGTTAGGGTTAGGGTTAGTGTTAGAATTTTGGGTTTTTTAGGTTTTTGGATTTAGGATTTAGGATTTTAGGTTTAATATCAATGGTATAATGTTTAATGTTTGGGTTTTGGTATTTTGGGCTTGGGCTTTAAGTTTTATAATAGGGTATGGTTAGGGTTAATGTTAGGGTTAGGGTTAGGGTTTAAGTTGTTTTTTACGTTTTAGGGTTTGCGTTAAGGATTTGAGTTGTAATATCTATGGTTTAGTGTTTAATATTAGGGTTTTGGTATTTTGGGCTATGGATTTAGGATTTAGGGTTAAGGGTTAGGGTTAAGGATAGGGTTAGGGTTAGGGTTCATGTTAGGGATAGGGTTATGGTTAGGGTTTAGTTTTTTTTTTGTTTTAGGTTTTGGGGTTTAGGAACTTTGGTTTTAAATCTATGGTTTAGTGTTTAATGTTTGGGTTTTGGTATTTTGGGCTTGGGGTTTCGGGTTAATTGTTTAGGGTTAGGGTTAGAGTTAAGTTTAGGGTTAGGGTTTTTGTTAGGGTTAAGGTTTAGGTTTTTTTTAGTTATTAGGGTTTGTGGTTTAGGATTTTAGGCTTAAATTCTATGGTTTAGTGTTTATGTTTGGGTTTGCATATTTTGGACATAGGTTTTTTTTTGGACTTAGGGTTTAGGATTTAGGGTTTGGTTTATGATTAGGATTTGGGTTAGGGTGTCCATTTTTTAGATTTTACGGTTCAAGATTTAGCATTTGAGGTTTATAATCTATTATTTATTATTTAATGTTTGGGTTTTGGTATTTTGGCATAGGATTTCAGGTTTAGGGTTTAGGGCTATAGGGTTAGGGTTAATGTTAGGGTTAGGGTTTTGGTTATTTTGGTTTAGGGTTAGGATTTGAGGTTTAATATCATTGTTTATTGTTTAATGTTTGTGTTTTTGTATTTTGGGCCTGGGTTTAGGATTTATGGTAGGGTTATGGTTAGGGTTAATGTTAGGGTTAGGGTTAGGTTTTAGGTTGTTCTTTAGGTTTTAGGGTTTGGGGTTAAGGATTTGAGTTGTAATATCTATAGTTTACTGTTTAATGTTAGGGTTTTTGGTACACTTTTAGTGGCTTTGGGGTTGGGTAGGGTTATGTGGATAGGTTATGGGTTAGGGTTTATTTTTAGGTTTTTCGGGTTTAAGATTTTTAGTTTAAAATCTATGGTTTAGTGTTTAATGTTTGGTTTTTTGTATTTGGGCTTGAGGTTTCGAGTTAATGTTTAGGTTAGGGTTAGGGTTAGGCTTTGGTTAGGGTTAATGTTTAGGATTTTTGGTTTAGGATTGAGGTTTAAAATCTATGGTTTAGTGTTTAATGTTTGAGTTTTCGTATTTTGGACTAAGGTTTTTTTTGGGACTTTCTTTCTTTTTTGATTTCTTTGGACTAAGGGTTTAGGGTTAGGGTTAGGATTAGGTTTAGGGTGTAGGCTTTTTGAAGGTTTTATGGTTCAGGGTTTAGCATTTGAGATTTAAAATCCATGGTTTAGTATTTAATGTTTGGGTTTTTGTATTTTGGACTTCGGGCTTTTTGTTTATGGTTTAGGGTTGGGTTCAGGTTAGGGTTCAGGTTAGGGTTGGGGTTAGGATTTGTTTTTTTTAGGTTTTTGGGTTTAGGGTATAGGATTTGAGGTTTAATATCAATGGTTTAGAGTTTAATGTTTGTTTTTTTGTATTTTTGGATTGGGCTTTAGGGTTTATAATAATGCTAGGGTCTTAATGTTAGGGTTAGGGTTAGGGTTAAGTTTTTTTAGGTTTTAGGGTTTAGGGTTAAGGATGTGAGTTGTAATATCTATGGTTTAGTGTTTAATGATAGTTTTTGTTGTATTTTGGGCTATGGTTTAGGGTCTAGAGTTTAGGGTTAGGGTTAAGAATATGATCGGGTTATTTTTCGTGTTAGGGATAAGGTTGGGGTTATGGTTTAGTTTTTTTTTTGTTTTAGGTTTTGGGGTTTAGGATTTTGGTTTAAAATCTATGGCCATAGGTTTTATTAGGTTTTTTTTTGGACTTAGGTTTTTTTTTTTTTGGACTTAGGGTTTAGGGTTAGCGGGTTTGGGGTTAGGATTAGGATTAGGGTTAGAGTGTCATTTTTTTAGGTTTTATGTTTCAGTGTTTTAGCATTTGAGGTTTAAAATCTATTGTTTTAATTATTTAATGTTTGGGTTTTGATATTTTGGGGCTTAGGGTTTCATGTTTATGGTTTTGGGTTAGGGTTAGGGTTAAGGTTAGGTATAGGTTAGGTTTTTTTTTTTTTTAGTTTTTTGAGTTTAGGGTTTAGGATTTGAGGTTTAATATCAATGTTTAGTGTTTAGTGTTTGGATTTTGGTATTTTGGGCTTGGGGTTTAGGGTTTATGGTAGGGTTATGACTAGGGTTTATGTTAGGGTTAGGGTTAGGGTTTAAGTTGTTCTTTAGGTTTTAGGGTTTGGGGTTAAGGATTTGAGTTTGTAATATCTATGGTTTAGTGTTTAATGTTAGGGTTTTGGTATTTTGGGCTATGGTTTAGGGTTTAGGTTTAGGGTTAGGGTTCGTGTTAGGGTATTAGGAGGGATAGGGTTAGGTTTTATTTTTTTTAGGTTTTAGGTTTTCGGTGTTTAGGATTTTTGGTTTAAAATTTATGGTTTTTACTGTTTAATGATTGGGTTTTGGTATTTGGGCTTGGCATTTCGGGTTATGGTTTAGTGTTAGGGTTAAGGTTAGGGTTAGGGTTTGGGTTAGGGTTTAGTTTTTTTTTAGGTTTTAAGGTTTGTAGTTTAGGATTTGAGGTTTAAAATCTATGGTTTAGTATTTAATGTTTGGGTTTTCATATTTTGGACTTGGATTTTTTTGGACATAGGGTTTAGGGTTTAGGGTTTAGGGATGGGTTAGGGTTAGGATTAGGTTTAGGGTGTATATTTTTTTAGGTTTTATGGTTCAGGGTTTAGCATTTGAGGTTTAAAATCTATGGTTTAGTATTTAATGTTTGGGTTTTGGTACTTTGAGCTTAGGGTTTTTGGCCTATGGTTTAGGGTTAGGGTTAGGAGTTAGGGTTAAGGTAGGGTTAGGGTTATTTTTTTTTGTTTTTAGGTTTATGAGTTAGGTTTTTGAGGTTTATATCAAAGGTTTAGTGTTTAATGTTTGGGTTTTGGTATTTTGGGCTTGTATTTAGGGTTATGGTAAGTTTGGGTTAGATTATTTTTTAGTTTTTGGGTTTGGGGGTTAACAATTTGAGTGGTAATATTTATGGTTTAGTGTTTAATGTTAGTGTTTTGGTACTTTGGGCTTTGGGTTTGTGGTTTAGGTGTAGGGTTAGGTTATTGGATAGGGTTAGGGTTATGGGTTAGGGTTAGGGGACATAGGTTAGGGTTAGGGTTTATTATTTTTTTAGTTTTAGGTTTTTGGGTTTAGGAATTTTTAGTTTAAAATCTATGGTTTAGTGTTTATGTTTGGTTTTTTGTATTTTTGGGCTTGGGTTTCGAGTTAATCTTTAGGGTTAGTTAGGGTTGGGTTAGGGTTAGGTTTAGTTGGTTTTTAGGGTTTTGTTTTATTAGGATTTGAGGTTTAAAATTCTATGGTTTAGTGTTTAATATGTTTTAGTTTTTGTATTTTGGACTATAGGTTTTTTTTTTGGGACTTTTTTCTTTTTATTTTTGGCTAAGGTTTTAGGGGTTTAGGGTTAGGATTAAGGTTTAGGGTGTAGATTGTTTTTTTGTTTATGGTTCTGAGTTTAGCATTTGAGTTTTAAAATCTATGGTTTAGTATTTAATGTTTGGGTTTTTGTATTTTGCTTCGGGCTTTCGGTTTATGGTTTAGGGTTAGGGTTGGGTTAAGGTTCGGGTTAGGGTTAGGATTTAGTTTTTTTTTAGGTTTTTGGTTTAGGGTTAGGATTTGGTTTTAATATCATGGTTTAGTGGTTTAATGTTTGGTTTTTTTGTATTTTGGATTTGGGTTTGGGTTTAATATAGGAGGTTAGGGTTAATGTTAGGATTAGGGTTAGGTTTAAGTTGTTATTTTTTAGG
>JAJJBR010000319.1:0-16597 GCA_022817965.1 Solanum lycopersicoides
TTGCGAAAGCATTATGTGATCTGGGGGCAAGCATAAATCTCATGCCCTCTCGATTTACAAGAAGTTGGGTTTGGGTGATCCAAAGACCACTGCGATGCGGCTACTGATGGCAAATCGAACAGTAAAAAGGCCTATAGGGATACTCCATGATGTGCTAGTAAAGGTGGAGTCGTTCATATTTCCGCAGATTTTGTTATTCTTAATTGTGAAGTCGATTTTGAGGTGCCTATTATTCTTGGGAGACCATTCCTTGCTACGGTAGAGCCTTAGTTGATATGGAAAAGGGGCAAATGAAATTTCGATTGAACAATGAAGAAGTGACTTTCAACATTTGTGATTCATGCGGCAGAGTGGTGAGCTCCAATTGGTATCTGCTATATCATACAAAGTTGGTAAATCACCCGAGACACAAATAGAAGAACATCTAGGTGTAGAAGCACTGGCGGCAGTGATAATGAATTTTGATAATGAATGCATTGAAGAATATGGGTCATAGTTGCGGCACTTGATCTAGGTGATGTCCTGTTTAAACCAAAGAAATATGAGTTAGACATGAAGAATTGTGAGTCTCCACCCGCGAAACCATCTATAGAGGAGGCTCCAAAGTTAGAACTAAAAGCTCTCCCACCTCATCTGAGGTATGAATTCTTAGGAAATGGTGACACTTTGCCGGTAATCATTGCATCAGATCTGAATGTACAACAAGTTGATAGTTTGGTGAAAGTGTTAAAAAGGTTCAAAAGAGCTATTGGGTGGACTATTGCGGATATTATTGGGATCCCTCCCGGTATTTGTTCTCATAAAATCCAACTCATGCCCGATCATAAGCCAACTATTGAGCATCAGAGACGCTTAAATCCACCTATGCAAGAGGTAGTGAATAAGGAAATTATTAAGTGGTTGGATGCTGGAGTAATATATCCGATCGCTGATAGTAGTTGGGTATGCCCTGTTCAGTGTGTACCTAAGAAAGGGGGAATGACTGTGGTCCCCAATGAAAAAAATGAACTTGTCCCAATGAGACCGGTGACTGGATGGAGGGTGTGTATGGACTATCGGAAATTAAATGCATGGACCGAAAAAGACCATTTTCCTATGCCCTTCATGGATCAGATGTTGGATAGACTTGCCGGAAAAGGATGGTACTGTTTTTTTTATGGTTATTCGGGGTATAATCAGATTTCTATTGCACCAGAAGATCAAGAGAAAACCACCTTTACTTTTTCATATGGGACCTTTGCGTTCAAAAGAATGCCGTTTGGGTTGTGCGATGCACCCGCCAAATTTCAGAGATGTATGATGTCGATATTCTCCGATATGGTGGAGGATACTATAGTAGAACAGATTGGTCAAGGAGGCTTGATGATGCTCTTTGGGCCTACCGGACAGCGTATAAGACGCCCATAGGTATGTCCCCATACCAACTAGTATATGGGAAAGCATGTCATCTTCCGGTTGAATTAGAGACAAAGCCATGTGGGCTATGAAGAAGTTAAAAATGGACTGGAACGAAGCTGCAGAACAACGGTTAAATGGGTTAAATGAACTCGATGAATTTCCCTAAAAGCTTATGAAAGCTCAGCCCTCTACAAAGAAAAGATGAAGAAGTACCATGACCTAAAAATCGAGAAACGAGAGTTTATGATTGGGGATTCGGTGCTTTTATTCAATTCTAGATTGCACTTATTTCCGGGCTCAAGTCCAAATGGACTGGCCCTTACTTGATCACCCAACTATTCCTCATGGAGCGGTTGAGTTGGAAAACAAGGAGGTGTGCGGTTTAAGGTGAACGGACAACGTCTAAAATCTATATAGGTCATGCGGAATCGGCGAATGAGGTGATTGAGGCATATCATCTTGATGAAGTCTGAGTAATCGAGTGTCCTCAGTCGTGTCGCGACATTAAATCAGGCGTTGGTTGGGAGGCAACCCAATATGTATCATCTAACCAATTTATAGTTTTCTTTCTAGTAATGGTAGCATTTTCTACTAATGGGTCATAAATTTTCAGGTAGCACATCTCCAGGAAGTTCTGCAGAAAATTACTCTGCCACATCACTGACGGATACATCGACGGACCGTCACGCCTGTGACGGACCGTCGCATTACTCCGTCGTGCCAGGTACGTTCTTTATTGTTTTGAAAAAAATTAGGGCACATGCGACGGAACCCATGACGGACCTTCACAGCTGTGACGGACTGTCATCGGGGTTTCGTCACTTCATTACCCAGCAACCCGACCCGACCCGGCTAAGGAATTTCTAAAGTTTAAAAAAATTAAAATCCCCACCCCTTCATTAAACCGTTTCTTTCCCTCTTTCTCCCATTTTCCTCCCCTTTCAACTTCCTTCCCTTCCCAAATTCCCCATATTCTCCCTTTCCCCATCCCAAATCTCCTTTCTTGGTCGGAGTCTGCTGCTGTGCTTCTCAGATTTCTTGTTGGGTGCCATCACTTCGTGTTGTTTTCTCCTCTTCCAAGGTATGTGTTTCTGAACTCTACCCATTTACTCTTCATTTTGTTTTTTTTATTTACTATTAGCATGTGGGTCTTTGATCTTTGACCATACTTGTCTAACCTAGGTTATTAGTCCCACGAAATGCCTGATAAAACTCGAGAATTAGGGCTTTAGACTTGTAAATTTGATAGGCATTTAGGTTAAAGAGCGTTAGGAAATGTTGGGTCTTTGGTTTGAATCACATGGGTTGATTGTGGCATTCCCAGTTCTGTCTCTGAATGACAACACGAAAACCCGATGACGGACCGTCATAGGGTCCGTCCCAACACCCCACAACACTTTTTCTAAGTGTCCACTGACGGACACATGTGACGGACCGTCATACCACGACGGTCCGTCCTGCACAACCGTCGTGACGGTCAGAGACCCCTGTCCTAAGGGTCTCACACTTTTTCTAAGTGTCCACTGACGGACACATGTGACGGACCGTCATACCCACGACGGTCCGTCCTGCACAACCGTCGTGACGGTCAGAGACCCCTGTCTAAGGGTCTCAACACTTTTTCTAAGTGTCCACTGACGGACACATGTGACGGACCGTCATACCACGACGGTCCGTCCTGCACAACCGTCGTGTTGTCAGAGACCCCTGTCCTAAGGGTCTCAACACTTTTTCTAAGTGTCCACTGACGGACACATGTGACGGACCGTCATGCCCACGACGGCCCATCCTGTACAACCGTCGTACCAGTAAGAGACTTCCTTCTGATAATTTATATTGTTAAGTATTACATGACGGACCCATGACGGTCCGTCATACGCACGACGGGCCGTCACCAGGTCCGTCGTGCCTTACTGCTACTTCAGAGCTGTTATACACTGCTTTGAATTTATGTGTATTTTGTCTCATTTTTTTCTTGTCATGTTTGCTCCTTCTAGTACTAATGATGATTCGTTACAGGTACTACCTCTCATGGCACCTAAACAAGATCGCGTTTACGCACGTGGGCGTTCCAAATCTGTCGCCCCGTCTGCCCGACTGGTGATAGGCTCTGATGATGAGCATGATCCCGAGTACGTGCCCCCAGGCAATGCTACTACAGCACGAGCTCCACGTGCACCGAGAGTCACGCCCAAGAAGGTGGCGTCCGGCGTAGTCACTGCCTCCAGTCTGATGAGGAGCGCACACTGACCGGCACACCTTCTGGGTCAGCTGCCCAAGACGAAGGAGCATCTGGCTCCTTAGGAGTTTCGTGGTCAGAGGAAGCTCCGGGTCGCAGAAGCCTCTGCCCCGCCACATACACAGTCTGCCTCGGATGATGAGGCTGACAACACTGACTCCACTCCTGGCTCACCAACTGGAGTTCCTGCCCCGGTTGCCACCAGCCCAACCGGTGGTGTGTCGACGGGCAATACAAAGTATACTTAGACGCCAAGGTTCTCAATGACAAAGGCGTCATGACACGGACCCTTACACTGGAGAGGCGGGTCCTTACGGGAAGTCTCCCCACCATGCCGGATATTCACACTCTTTTCACCAGACACCGGCTGGAGTGGACGGCTCGTTCTTTGGGCCGCTACAGTGAGGAGTTGGTCCGAGAGTTCTATGCCTCTTATGTGGCCACTCTCCGATCACAGATAGATAGGCGGGCTGCCCCGCCAAACAGGCCCCACTTGAGCACATCCGAGTACGCGGCATACAGGTCGACATCTCCCTGCCAGCCATCCGCGATATCTGTACGGCGAGGATGTTGATACCACCAGGACACCTCTCACCGCCGAGTTCGACTACCGGTGGCAAATTGTTAAAGAGGGCGGTTCTTACGTGAGCCATCGCTGAGAGAGACCACCAAGAGGTGGATGGCCCAGCACTTGTCTATTGATGGAGAGGCTGCGGATTGGGTGATGGAGCCAAAGGGAGCCATCAGGAAGGCCAACTTGACCTTTACGGCCAAGTTTCTTTGGTTGATAGTCCGCACTGCTTCCCCCACTGCTGCTGATAATATAGTCACATGGGATCGTGCAGTTCTGATGGCCGCAATGATGGCAGGGTTCGAGGTCGACTTCGCTTGGCTTCTACAGGCGGTCATGCACGAGAGGGCCTTCAAGGTCACCACGACTTACCCTTTTCCTTGCATGATTTTCTCTTTATGCAGATCCTCAGGTGTGCCCATTTGGCACATTGACCAGCTCAGGACCCCGCAAGGAAATGTTGACATCGGCCTCATCAGGGATGAGGCCAATGAGTTGGCTCCACGCAGAGGGCCCCGCCCGGAGGTGGTCCCACTCGGTGAGAACCTGGCAGATACCATAGAGCATGCTCATGCGGTTTCCCAGGCTGTTTCTGCACACACTGACACTACCCCGGTCGAGTCTATCCCGGGTAGTAGTACTGCCCCGAGCTCCTCTCGCTCGGCTCCTTCCGCCACTCTGGTCCCACTTGTAGGGTCCAGAAACTCGAGGCACAGATGGCTACACTTCTTCATCATCATCCAGCCTTGGATGCAGAAGTCTATTGCTGAGGCAGAGGAGCGCATGGAGCGCAAGATGGCACAGCACACAGAGAGAAAGATCGCAGAGGTACATCAGCGCTTAGACGCTTTTGAGTTGCGAGTGCTAGCCCGACCAGCACCTCCGGTGGACATGTCGACCCTTCAGGCTGCGGTTGAGAGTCTGTGGGCTGATCTTGATACGATCTTAGAGGCGAGGGTGCCTGAGTCTGAGGCCCCTTCTGCAGAGCCTGCTGAGGACACAGTGATGGCTGCTCTTTTTGCCACTTCTGATGTTCCACCACCTCCCCCACGAGAGCATGCCAAGAGACGCAGGGGTCGAGAGGAGGATGAGGCTAGGGCGAGGAAGAAGGAGCGCCGTGAGATGGAGGCTGCGAGGAGAGCCTCGATTGCTAACGAGGAGGCCCGTACGTTGAGGGCTGTAGAGTTAGCTGCCGGGGCGTATAGCTCCAGAATTGTAGATACTGTGGGAGGCACTACTGATGGTGCTGTTGATGCTGAGGACACTACTGAGGGTTCCAGACTACGCAGGAGTGGGTTCCGGTGAACCGGACCCACCAGCTTGCTGATCGCCGGCGCTTAGCGCCTCAGGTTTGCTTCACTTACCTTTCGCGTATTTTAGTTTTTTTTATGCATTGGGGACAATTGCATATCTTTTGTTGGGGGTGGGGTAAATGGAAAGTGAGTATTGGGTGAATTCTGAGTAGCCAAGTTCACGATCCTCTTTTGGGGTTTTCTTGCCTGTGTTCTTTTTCCCCAAAAGACTGATTACTTTTATTGTTGAACCGGCATGTCATATCTTATGTACATAGTATAAATCTGAAGCATGATGGCTAAAACAAATATGATATCCCGATAATCAAAATGATGCATGACTAGGCATAGTAAGTGATAATTGTGTGGTTTGAAACATGAAATAAAGATACACTACTGCATGATCCTGAATCTAAGACTTGAACTAGGTGTCTAATAATCTGGGAATGCAAGGAATGTCAAGTGAGTGTGAGGTGAATTCGAATGTCCACCATCAATACTGAGCTAGAACTTGCCTGGTTAGTCCTGCTAAAAGTGAGTCAAAACAATCAATTAGGAAAGGATCATAGGCCCTTGTTCGAAATAGTCAATCTTGAGCCTAAAAAAATAACAGAAAACCAAATGAAGTTAATCCCTTTTTGATCCAAATGAATTGAGCTTAAAATAGATCTTTCTTTTTCACCCCAAATGATCTTCTCTGGGAACAATGTGTTGGCCCTGGTCCCTTCTTGGACATGTGCACCTCAGTTTATGCCAAAAGCATAAGTTGAGGGTGGCTAATGCAGAAAGCAACCTTGTTTTGGCCCTGACCCAACCATGGGTATTGTGAACCTTGACTCATGGCAAAATCATGAGTTGAGGGTGGCTGTTATAAGGAAAACCCCGGAAAGTGGGGTTGAAAGAATGAAGAGAAAGAAAGAACAAAACAGAAGTGACTAAAAAAAATAATATGAATAAATATAATATGAAGCAAAATAAACACAAGAAAAGAGAAAAGTCACTTACATATAAGAATAAGAAAGGGAAAATAGCAAGGTGAAAAGAAAATTGAGAAATAGGGTGAAATAGAATGATAAAAAGGTGGTACGCTTAGCCGATATGTCAAGGAGGGCAACAAGTCACTAAAGTATACCTAAATATACCCTACCTGACCCTGAGCCTATGTTACAATCTTAAAAAGTCCTATTGTGATCCTAAGAGTTGTATGGCGAACTTAAAGTAGTGAAAATAAGGGCAAGCCTATGGCAATATGTATAAATGAGTTGTGAATTTGTTCTGAGAGTGAGTGTCAAAAAGTGATCCTTATACTCAAACTAAAATCATTGTGTGAAAAATGAGGATGTTATTTGAAGTGAGGACAGTAGTTGCAACACCGGAAATATTAGCACCTCGGTGAGAAATTGAAGAGGATAGGTGTCATTGCGTAGTGAGTCTGTGTCATGGTCTGATTCTACACAAGTCAATGCCTAATAGTGATACCATGCATGAACATAATGAGAATGATCGGGATTGATAGCCAAATGATTGCGAAAGTTAAAATATGGATACTCTTGTACAAAGATTTTGTACTGAGTCATAGTGCGTCGCTTGAGGACAAACAACGAATTTAAGTTGAGGGTGTTGATGTACCGTGGTTTCACGATATTTCTAATGCTTTTTCCTTACGTTTAGTGTGTGTCGAAAGCCTTTTTGTGTTGATTTTTATGTAAGTTTCTCTTTGTTTGCAGAAAATCTGTCCAAGGAACGCAAAAGTTTTTGAGAAAGAAATGCAGAAGAGACCACCTACGGAACTTATGACGGTCCATCGAGGCTGTGACGGTCCGTAGGTGGCATCGTAGTGAGGAGAGAAGTTGCTGAAGGAAGATGGGGAAGTCTGACCAAGTGTGGGATTACGGAAGTCCATGACGGACCGTCATAGCCACGACGGTCCGTCCTGCTTGTTCGTCGTGATGATCAGAGAAGTAGTCCCAGTACCCAAATTCCAAGAAGTTCAAGTATTTTGGAACGAAGACCCTCGACGGACCGTCGTGCTTGAAACGGTCCGTCATACCTGTCCGTCGAGGGGAATGAAGAAAGCAGCAGAAGAATGTGTGAAGTATGGGACGACGGAGGCCATGACGGTCCGTCGTGTCCATGACGGTCCGTCACGTGGTCCGTCGACCCAGACGCGTTTGGACAGATTTTTAGTAAATAGAATCCTTCTTTGATTAGATTTTGTTTTTATTATAAATAGTTTGAAAAACCTCGTTTTTGGGGTTAGACTTTTGATAATTTTTAGTTCTCTTGTTATAGTATTGAACTCTCGATTTTGGGAATTAAGATACTTTTTCGGAATTGATTGTTGGTGATTTTGTTGATTAATCAAGTTAAATTCTGGAATTTATTCGTTCTCATAAAAGTAAGTGCATGAATTCTTCCATTAACAATATGAATTGTGTAATTATGAACATGGGTAACTAAACCTCATAGCTAGGGTTGTGGGAACCATGGGTGAATAACAAGGTAAAATCTAACTAAAATAACAATTCTAGAATGGTGTCTTGCATGTATTGATAATTCTTTCGTGTAGAAGTCTTTTTAACGGATGGCCAACGTTAGAACTCGCCTTAATGCTACTTGCCGGACCAAGGAGGTAGATAATAGGAAAAGAATTATCAACATAGATTTAGTGTAGACAATCTAATAGGCTAGTATTGGTTGGTACGCGTTAATAACTTAGTCAAATACCGAATACAATGTTTAATATGAGGTAAAGATAAGGGTTAGTATAGCAACACACGTAGCCGGACCAAGGTGCGGAGTGAAATTCTCTAGATGCCGGACCAAGGATTTAGAGATACATAACTTATCACTTTACATGCAAGATATTAGGATAGAATTGTTATAGTTAGATTTATCAAGTTAGGAACCTGTGGGGAACACTTAAGCCCTAGTTACTTTTATAATTTGATTAAACTCGAAAGCTGAATCTGTTAGTTGTTCATTTTTATTTAGTTAATCAGTGTCATTAATTTAGAAATAAAACCCCCCTTTTGTCTTTTGTTTTCTCGGAAAATAGTTGGCTAAATAATAGTAATAATAGAATAAAGTTAAGTCTGAACTATTTTCCTTGTGGGATCGATCCCAACCTCATTAGTTGGGTTCTTTACTTGATACGACCGCTTTACTTCTTATTTGAGAAGTAAGTTTGAGCGTATCAAATTTTGGCGCCGCTGCCGGGGAAAGTAGCTTTTAGATTAACTTAAACTTATTACTAAAGTTTAGTCAATATTTTCCTGATTTTACTTTTTCTGTTGTTTTTGATTTTTTTTTGCAGAACTAACGTCCTTGTATGCCAAATACACGGAGAGGAAGAGAACCCTTGTTTCCCTACGATCACGAGTTAGAGCGTACACTACGCAATATGAATCGAAACTTGGGTATAAATGATGATGATCCAAACCAGAACATCCCAGCTCCAGTTGATGCTCATGGTCGATTATTACCTGATAATCCTGGTCAAGATGCACAAAGGGGACAAAATCCCGCTCCACGTCCTCAAGAATACTACAGAGGTTATGATAATATTGCAGATTCTGATGGCCACTTGTCTTGCCCCCTCTACCAGAAGGTCACACCTTTGTAGTCACTAGTAGTCTAATGCAAATGCTCACTGCTAGAGGTTTGTTTTCAGGACTACCGTCTGAGGACCCACATGCCCATATAGCTAAGGTGAGGGCAGTGTGTAAAAGCTGTGTAGGGAGGCCTGATTTGAATTTGGATGTAATAGGGCTAAGAGTATTTCCTCTCTCACTGACGGGAGAGGCTGCTATTTGGTTCACTGAGCTCCCTTATAACTCAATTTTCACTTGGAACCAACTAAGGGACGTTTTCTTAGCACGTTACTACCCGGTCTCCAAGAAACTAAATCACAAAGACAGAGTGAACAACTTTGTGGCACTACCAGGAGAGTCAGTTAGCAGTTCTTGGGATAGGTTCACTTCATTTTTGAGAAGTGTCCCCAATCACCGCATAGATGATGAGTCACTGAAAGAATACTTCTATCGGGGACAGGATGATAATAATAAAGCGGTATTGGATACTATAGCAGGTGGTTCTTATGGGGAGTGTCCTTATGCTGAAATTGCCGAAAAATTAGAGAAAATCTCCCGGAATAATAAAGCATGGAGTACTAGGAAGTCAGATACTGGGAGAAATACTTTGCAGTGCAATCCACACACAACCCAGCCACAGATGAGATTCGTGAAGAGATGGCACAGATGAGAACTGAGCTTGGGTTGGTGTTAAAACATGTCACTGGGGTGCAGAAAAGATAAATGCAGTGAACTACTTGTCTAAACCACCACCACCAACTGATGAATATTATTATGAGGAAGATTCCTATGCAGTAAATGATCAGACGGGGGGTTTCCGACCGAATGCCCAAGGCTCCAATCAGGAGAATTGGCGCCAAGGTCAAGGGAATCAAGGTCGGAACTATGGTAACTACAACCGTGAGGGTAATTATGTCCGTGATGGAAATTACAACCGCGACAACAACTTCAATAGGGGTAACTATGGTAACAGAAATGATAGGAGTGGGCCCTATGTTCCTCCTCAAAATCGTGAAGTTGCTCCTAGGGATGGTGGAGGTAGTATGGCGCGAGTTGAGGATATGTTGCACAAGATGATGAGGAGGTTCGATGCTAGTGATGAGCACACGAAAGAGTTAAGGAGTGATGTAGCGGGTATTGGACAGAAAGTCGATACACATGCCATATCGATTAAGCAGCTTGAATTGCAAATGGTCCAATTATCTGCGACTGTGAACACACGGCAACCGGGCACTCTCCCTAGCAACACTGTCCAAAATCTGAAAAATGATGGACACTGTATGGCAATTACTACTCGTGGTGGTAAACAAACTATTGACCCACCTATGCCGTCTATTGTGGAAAAGGTGATGAGAGATAATGATAAAGTGGTAGAGGTTAGTGATGAAGTAGAAGATAACACTGAAAAAGATGCTGAAGTGCCTAAAAAGGTAACTCCCATGCCTAGACCACCACCCCCTTTCCTCAAAGATTAGTGAAAAAGACCGAGGATGGTAAATATCGGCGTTTTATAACAATGTTGAAGCAGCTTTCTATCAATGTCCCTTTGGTAGAAGCTCTTGAACAAATGCCCGGTTATGCCAAGTTTATGAAAGATTTGGTTACAAAGAAAAGATCGGTCACTTTTGAGGATGATGACAGAATGCAGCATTGTAGTGCTATTGCTACAAGGTCTTTAGTGCAAAAGAAAGAAGATCCGGGTGCGTTCACTATTCCTTGTACAATCGGGTTATTACATTTTTCGAAAGCATTATGTGATCTGGGGGCAAGCATAAATCTCATGCCCCTCTAGATTTACAAGAAGTTGGGTTTGGGTGATCCAAAGCCCACTGCGATGCGGCTACTGATGGTCGATAGAACATTAAAAAGGCCTATAGGGATACTCCATGATGTGCTAGTAAAAGTGGAGTCGTTCATATTTCCGCAGATTTTGTTATTCTTGATTGTGAAGTCGATTTTGAGGTGCCTATTATTCTTGGGAGGCCATTCCTTGCTACGGGTAGAGCCTTAGTTGATATGGAAAAGGGGCATATGAAATTTTGGTTGAACAATGAAGAAGTGACTTTCAACATTTGTAGGTCCATGCGGCAGAGTGGTGAGCTCCAATCGGTATCTGCTATATCCTACAAAGTTGGTGATCACCCGAGACACAAATAGAAGAACGTCTAGGTGTAGAAGCACTGGCGGCAGTGATAATGAATTTTGATAATGAATGCATTGAAGAATATGGGTCATTAGTCGCTGCTCTTGATCGTGGTAATGTTCGGTTTAAACCGAAGAAATATGAGCTAGACATGAAGAATCGCGAGTCTCCACCCGCTAAACCATCTATAGAGGAGGCTCCAAAGTTAGAACTAAAAGCTCTCCCACCTCATCTCAGGTATGAATTCTTAGGAAACGGTGACACATTGCCGGTAATCATTGCATCAGACCTGAATAAACAACAAGTTGAGAGTTTGGTGAAAGTGCTAAAAAGGTTCAAAAGAGCTATTGGGTGGACTATTGCGGACATTATTGGGATCCCTCCTGGTATTTGTTCTCATAAAATCCAACTCATGCCCGATCATAAGCCAAGTATTGAGCACCAGAGACGCTTAAATCCACCTATGCAAGAGGTCGTGAAGAAGGAAATCATAAAATGGTTGAATGCTGGAGTAATATATCCGATCGCTGATAGTAGTTGGGTATGCCATGTTCAGTGTGTACCTAAGAAAGGGGGAATGACTGTGGTCCCCAATGAAAAAAATGAACTTGTTCCAATGAGACCGGTGACTGGATGGAGGGTGTGTATGGATTATCGGAAATTAAATGCATGGACCGAAAAGGACCATTTTCCCATGCCCTTCATGGATCAGATGTTGGATAGACTCGCTGGAAAAGGGTGGTACTGTTTTCTTGATGGTTATTCGGGGTATAATCAGATTTCTATTGCACCAGAAGATCAAGAGAAGACCACTTTTACTTGTCCATATGGGACCTTTGCGTTCAAGAGAATGCCGTTTGGGTTGTGCAATGCACCCGCCACATTTCAGAGATGTATGATGTCAATATTCTCCGACATGGTGGAAGATACTATTGAGGTTTTTATGGATGATTTTTCTGTGGTTGGTGAATCATTCGAGCGGTGTTTGAGCCATTTATCTGAGGTTCTTAAGAGATGTGAAGACTGTAATTTAGAACTCAATTGGAAAAAATGCCACTTCATGGTGAAAGAAGGTATTGTTTTGGGCCATCGCATTTCAGAAAAGGGCATAGAGGTTGATCGAGCCAAAGTCGAGGTAATAGAGAGACTTCCTCCACCTATCTCTGTAAAAGGTGTGAGAAGCTTTCTTGGGCATGCAGGTTTTTACAGGAGATTCATCAAAGATTTCTCAAAAATTGCACATCCGTTGTGCAAACTGCTGGAGAAAGATTGTAAATTTTATTTTGATGAATCCTGTCTTAAAGCATTCTGCGAGCTAAAAGAAAAATTGGTATCTGCACCTATCATTATTTCTCCGGATTGGAGCAGTCCATTTGAGGTGATGTGTGATGCTAGTGGGGTTGCCCTTGGTGTGGTATTGGGACAAAGAAGGGACAAAATCCTTCATCCCATTTACTATGCTAGTAAAGCCCTCAATGAAGCTCAGAATAACTATACAGTAACTGAACAAGAGCTCCTTGCAGTAGTCTTTGGTTTTGAAAAATTTCGCTCCTATTTGCTAGGCACTAGAGTTATAGTGCATACTGATCATTCTGCTTTGAGATATTTGATGGTAAAGAAGGATGCGAAACCGAGGTTGATTCATTGGGTATTACTATTGCAAGAATTTGACTTTGAGGTAAGAGATAGAAAAGGGACTGAGAATCAAGTTGCTGATCACTTGTCCCGATTAGAAGATGAAGCAATGAGAGATTTGGGGGATAAGATTGATATTGATGATACTTTCCCTGATGAGCATGTATTGGCTGCCTCTCAAGACTTGATTCCATGGTTCACAGATTTTGTGAATTATCTGGCTAGCGATATTGTTCCACCGGACTTGTCCTTTCATCAAATGAAAAAGTTCATGTACGATGTGAAGAAGTTCTTTTGGGATGAACCATACTTATATCGGAGTTGTGCCGATGGGCTTATTCGGCGTTGTGTGCCAGAAGTTGAGATGTTGAGTGTTTTGGAGGCATGCCATTCTTCACCCGTAGGTGGACATCATAGTGGTATCCGGACCGGTCATAAGATCTTACAATGTGGATACTATTGGCCAACTATTCATCAAGATGCTCATGAGTTCGCCAAAGCATGTGATAGATGCCAAAGAGATGGTGGCATTTCAAGAAAGCGAGAGCTCCCTTTAAATCCCCTAGACTTGAGTGCGAAGAATCGTTGCCTCCTTGGAGCCTCTTCACTTGGACCATTAGGCTGAACTCTCTCCTTCCCTTGTTCTTGACTTCTCCTATTCGGACAATCCTTCACCATGTGACCCGGTTTTCCACAACTGTAACAAGCGTTAGTGCCTATCATACACTCTCCTCCATGCAGTTTGCCACACTTTCTGCAAGGTGGCCTCTCCTGAGGTGTATCTACTCCATTGTTTCTCTTAACTCTGGACTCAGAATCCCTATCATAGCGACCCTTGGATAAACTTGCCTCCCCTTGGTGGGAGAGTCCCTTCTTAAACCTGGGCCTATCCCTGATTCCAGTACTACTCTTCCTTGAAAAATTCTCCTCAGCTTGCCTTGACCTGTAGATGAAGAAACAATCTCGAATGAGCTAATAATTGTTACAAACGTACTCACCTTATGAGAGTGTAAAGTTAATGAGAGACAGTCTCTATGAACACTCTAATGAAAGTATTGAGATTAACACACTTAATACTAATGATGAGATGAAGAAATCAATTGTTTGGCTATGAATTCCTCATACTAGAAGTCAGCCTTCCATGCAAACAGTAAATGAGTAGAATTGTAAATGGGAACTTTATACTGAGCTCTGATAGACTTAGCTATGGAGTGGTGTATGCCCTTCTTTCGTGAAGGGCGGAGGTTCTCGTAACTCTCATGAGATGAGAACTGACGGCTTGCCGGGTATGGGTCTCCTTATATCTCCTAGTCCTTCGAACCGTATACTTGCAATAATAGGGAAATCTTAGTGGGGTTAAATGATTCCCACTCACGCTAGACTCATTTTGGGTCCACCTTGCCGGTGAGATTGCGAATACCTCTGTTTCGGTTGGCAGTGCGGAGAGACAATCGGATTTTCCTTTCTATGAGCTGCAACATGATCTAATATGCGTTAAAGTTAAAGAGTTCCTCAATGAATGAACTTGAGGCAGCCTCAAATGATGCCACATAATGAAATGAACGATACAAAGGTGTAGGGGGGAGCTAATGATATATGCAAGAGAGGATGAGTCCTAGAGAATTAAAGTAATGAGCACCTGGTTATTCTTGATCATTGCACAAGGCAAAGCACTAGCAGGTGAGTAAAAGTCTTAAACACATACCGATGAGGTAATGAGCATGGTCTGTTCACACGTAGCACTAGACGAAATTATATATGATGAGATACATATAGTAAATGATGCAATGAGAAGCAGACTCTGTGGTTTGCTAATGAATGGACTCCCAAGATTGAGTCCCATAATGTTTCGAGGCACGCTATTAAATTGGTATCAAGTCCTTACATGTCAAGAAAGCTCCATGGATATACTACAAGTGTGCGTCATGCAATATGATATGGAAATAGTTATAAAAGATGTTATGTGCTGTAATGCTATATGATATTGTGCTATATGTTAAGATGTTTAGTGCTGTGTGCAAATTTGATAAAGTATGAAATGAGCATGTTACTCTATGGCATTGACTTTGCCAATACTCCAAGGATTTTCGGAGAAACGCTCAACTGACTTTGCCATTGGCCAAATTGTGAAAAGTTTCACTAAACTTTCCTAATTCCTCATAGTCGGCAAGTCCACTGACCATTATACTTTTATCTCATACCATCATGTTGTTGTAGGAAGAGCTATCCTTTCTCATGCATGTCCTTAGTGTTGGTCTTCATATACCATACTTAGTACAAGTGTGTACTAAATCCATACAATTCTATATTTTTAGGGGTCAAGGCACAAGTGGAGCTAGATCTTTACGGGTTGAACGTTGCAGCTTCCGGACGTGGAGTTTATATCCGGACTTGAGGCCCTCATGCTTCGAGGAATGTCTACGTTACTATCTAGCTTAGATGTAGGCTTTAGCTAGTGGAGCATGTTCCACTAGTGTTTCTTCATTTTTATTTCAGAACATTGTATTGGTTCCATTTTGCAATTATACCTTTTTACAGTATTGCACTGTTTTCTTTCATTGCATTATCTTTACTATTAGATGTTGAAATTAACGTAGATGAATTAAGAATGACGTATGTAGGCTTGTCTACGACCTCTGAAGAGGTCAACGACCGGTCTCGTCTGGGGTCTAGATTCCGGTCGGACAAAGTTGGTGTCAGAGCACTAGTTATATTCCGAGAAATAATGAGTTTCACATCACCACATTGAGTAGTTTCTACAGTCATGGTACTGAAGTGCAACTAGTCATGAATTAGAGAACTGCTTGATATGTAGGAAAATTTCCCTTCTTCTGATCTTATCGTGCCGTTTGGTAATGTCTAATTTCTTGTGTGTTATGAAGAGTGTCTAACATCAATCTTGTTGTTTTTAGATAATGGAATACTAGGAGAACCATTGTCAGAGGAGAGGAGGTGCAGCTGCTGGGGACAAATCAGGTTCCACCCGCAGGCTCAGCTGAAGGAGTAGCTATGCCGTTAACCAGGCTGGGTTGACCTGATGCGGAGGTGGGGCATCCCTGGCCTAGATGCACAGGCCATCACTATGCCAGCCCCAGGCTATGACTGCCAGGTCAACCGGCAGAGGATGTTCAGAGGGGAGAACCCACCGGTTTCGTAGCATGGCTTGACAGATTGAGAGACTTCACGAGGATGACATCCTCCTAAATTTTCAACAGGGTCTAGCTTCAGAGGACGCCCAGGAGTTTTGTGTGAGAGCGGTGCATAAGATTTTTGGTGGCTATGGGGGCCACATATATTGGAGAAGGCTGAGCTGGCTCCTATGCAGCTCAAGGATGTTGCACACGACTTGGTGCAAATGTGGCCAGGATAGCCGAGCTTTGGGCTGAAGTTCCGGTCATTGGAGCTGTTTAGACGCCTTTCCTGGAGAGATATCTTTCCAAGGGAGATGAGAGAGGCAAGGTTGAGGAGTTTTATCAACTCTAGCGGGAACAATGACAGTCAGGGAGTAATTGCCCTGAAGTTTGTTAAACTAATCCAGTATGCCACTTCTTCTTGTGTCTTAACAGCAGAGACGAGATGAGTAGATTCTGACAGGCAAATTGCTGAGGATCTCGAGGAGGAATGTGGGCAGCTATGCTGCATGACAGCATGGACCTTTCCAGGCTTATGGTCCATGTAGCAGTAAGTGGATGGAAAGCAGGAAGAGGAGCACACAAGGGCAGGGAA